>WEDG01013951.1:0-17092 GCA_017591395.1 Schistocephalus solidus
TGGTAGCCTTCGTTCAGTTGCGTATTTGTCTCTGCACAAAGCATATGACGTCCTGATGATCTGTAACAACCGTGAAACAGCTGTCTGCGTCTGGCTTTTACACTCTTAGCAACACACATGTGCATTATGTGGTATGTGTCCTATGACACAAAGTTCGTTTTTCACCGGTAGCAATCTGGCGGGCGAGCGGACAAACTGGGATCGAAATAGATCCTAACCAGAGCAGTGAATGTTATGCACTTGTTTGACTTGTTTATGTACCTAACTGCACAAGGCATATGACGAACTGATTATCGGTAACGACCGTGAAACAGCTGTCTGCGTCTTGCCTTTTACACTCTTAGCAACACACATGTGCATTATTTGTGGTATGTGTCCTATGAAACAAAGTTCGTTTTTGGCGGTAGCTAGCTGGCGGGCGGGCGGACAAACTGGGATCGAAATAGATTTTCAGCAGATCAGTGAGTGTTACGCACTTGTTTGACTTTTTTACGTACCTTACTGCACAAGGCATATGACGTCCTGATTATCGGTAACAACCGCGAAACATCTGTCTGCGTCTTGTCTGTTGCACTCTTAGGAAAATACATGTGGATTATGTGGTATGTGTCCTATGACACAAAGTTCGTTTATCGCCGCTAGCTAGCTGGCGGGCGGACGGACAAACTGGGATCGACATAGATTTTAACCAGATAAGTGAGTGTTATGCACTGGTTTGACGTGTTTATGTACCTAACTGCACAAGGCATTTGACGAAATGATTATCGGTAACAACCATGAAACAGCTGTGTGCGTCTTTCCTGTTGCACTCTTAGCCACATACCTGCGCGTTATAATTGGAATGTGTCCTATTACACAACGTTCGTTGATCGCCGTTAGCTAGCTGGCGGGCAGACAGACAAAATGGGATCGATTGAGATCCTAACCACATCAGTGAGTGTTACTCACTTGTTTGACTTGTTTTTGTAACTCACTGCACGAGGCATATGACGTCCTGATGATCTGTAACAACCGTGAAACAGCTGTCTGCTTCTTGCCTGTTGCACTCCTAGCAACATACCTGTGCATTGTATGTGCTATGTGTCCTATGAAACGAAGTTCGTTTATCGCTGGTAGCTATCTAGCTGGCAGGCAGACAAACTGGAATCGAAATAGATCCTAACCAGATCACTGAGTGTTATGCACTTGTTTGACTTGTTTATATACCTCACGGCACAAGGCATATGACGTACTGATGATCGGTTACAACCGTGAAACAGCTGTCTGCATATTTCATGTTGCACTCTTAGCCACAGAATGAATGTCCTGTAAGAATTCCTGGTCTCTGTTCGATGGGCAGATGCCAACAATGCAAGTTTTGTCCCATGCAAATTTGTGCTCAGTTTATAGTGAATGCGGGGCAATCTAAGACAGGCGACCTCGTTTTTTTACAGCCAACTATTGTTTATGCAGGCGTGAAGAGACTTATTTTTCTATTTGGCCGCAATGCACAATATTGCAACTGTTACTCGGGATTTTGTACATAAATCGTTTTTATCTTAATAGCAAAACCCTATACTTTGGGTGTACAACTTGCTTTCGAATTACTGTTGTTGATTTGGGCGCCACGTAAATTTGATGCCTCCGCGTGTCATTTTAAGAGTGTAGACACATGCTTAATGAATTAAAACGTTTGCCAGCCGTTTAGTTTGGGCACGTGATTAAAATGTATTTCCTTATCCTTTTTAATTACTGATGTCTCTTCCATCGATGTACAAAAGCTGTAGAGTAACCATTGCTGTAAAGCAGTTTAAATAGATAAGTAAGTTCAAATTGATAAAGTTTACTGGTAAAACAGTGTGTTTTGCTTGATTGACAAGGGCGATGACAGTGTTTCGTTTGTAAACAACAGGGTGGTTGCTATCATAATGAAGGATTACATCCGCATGAGCTTCTTTGCGGTGAACTGATGCTTTAAAAGTTATGTCAGTCTTTCGCTGTACGAGGAGATCAAGAAAATTAAGTTGATTTTCAATTTTATTTTTGAGCTAAAGGTTTTTCCAGGTGTCATTAACTTAATAATACAGTCCATTGTTTCCAGTATATCCCTTTTAACGATGCTTAACCTGTTATTAACGTATTTATACGTAAAAGTGTGTTCTTAAGAATAATTGCCTGTTATTGGATAAAATAATCTGACACCACTTTGTCGCAATGCAATCTGCATTTATAGTTTTGATCGGTTTACCTTCCTCCAACCTGTGCGAAAGCTGTCTTTAACTTCGATATTCGATACTACATACATATAGGTATCCAGATTAACCGACCTCAGCTCGAGATGGTTCTCCGTGACCCTAGACCACAGCAAACACTCTCAATCATCCAGTTTATTTAGCAGGTCATGGATGAAATAAATCTTACAGGCCTGCAGTACTCTGATCAGTGTGATTGTATCCTGCTACGTCGACTGATAAATTTCCACATTCAGGTTACTTGGGACTCATTAACCAGAATGCTGATTGCGATGCAAATGAACACCTTTCCTCATAATGTGGCAAACTTTAAAGTGGCCTTACCCTTTTAATGCCACCAAACATCCAGGTTTGCCTATCATCCGCTTTTATATAGGACAGATCACCAGAGAGTTAACACTATTGAACATTTGATATTTGAACACATCGGTGACAGGACTGACGGCATCCCAGACACCCACATCGAAAATCGGTATTGCAATAGCCTCTAATACATTACTCTTAATATGGAGGAAATATTTAAGAGCCCACATTCATGCATCTTATTCGGCCATAAAACTGCATATTTGTCATTGTCTAGGAGTGCTTGCTTATGTAGAACACGTGGAGTAATACTGTTACGTGGGCAGACCGACTGCTTATGGTGGATTGCATCCTGTGGCTCTTTCTCAACGGTCCTGAACAAACATATTAAAAGCAATATATTTTGAATAGAAGCCAGCAAATTTATTTCGACGATATCGGATGTACCTTGGACATTGTAGGCCAGTCAGCTGTATCTCCGCATATTTCTAAGATTCCGTTTTAATTTTTTCTCATTGTCGGATAGTGTCGCAATTCATATAAGACAATGCAAATGGTGTCTTTTAGCCGCTTTTCCCTAACAGTTTCTCGTGTTTTTTTTCTGTGTGAAGGTTTTTCTAATCCTGACCCACCAACGCGTAAATGCCAAGACTTGAGGAAGGAAAATTCAATTTCTTTACCTGGTACCTGCACTCTTATACAAGCGCTCTTACCGGAAGCACCCTCGGTAAGTAAATTATTGGACATAATATAAACCCTACACATTAACGCATATATTTTGACAAGTAGCATTTATGAACCTGCACGCTCTCAGTTTGTCCAAGCATTGACTGCGCACTTTCATAAGGTTCATACGTTGTTCGTATATATAGACTTATCTTATATGTGTCCTTTCGAATATAATCAGTGTTTTGCAATAATAAATGCATGCATTCACTGTGCTGATTTCCTCCTATTATTTTAGTTAGCCAGTAATTGAAATTCAAATGTCAGTGATTTGCAAGATCCTGTACTCAAGAGGCACTATTCGGTTCATAATTTGATCATCGCAAAACTGTGTATGATGCTATCGTTAAAAAAGTTTCCCAACCACGTCAACGTATCCTAGGAAAATTTTGAACTCTGATTATGATTATGATTATATGTTCATCACTATCTATCACATGAATTGCCTTCTTCGTTGCTAGAATTTATTCCTGGATAAAGAAACCTTTTATTATATTCGGGGAACATTTATCTCTCGCCTTGACAACGGGCTACGCATTGCATTTTCTCAAGAAAAAGGTACGTACTATCTTCAAATTGATCATGCAAATGTGGCAAAACCATGCGCAGATTTTTGACAATAGCACACCTACAAACCTTCAATTTTTCATGTTAGCATGTCTTAAATAAATTTTCGAATTACATTACATAACTGAACATGCTTATATGTCTAAAACAGACTTGCATTATCCATGTCATAGACTACATCATATGCCTTTAATATATGGATGCCGTAAGTGTAGTTCTGCCGCACTTACAACGTCGTATGTGATGCGCATTAATAAAATTCACAAACTACACCATTTAACGCTGTTCAAACTGCTGCATATGTGGTCAAACAGCGTCAGCACTGAACATGGTGCAGTAATTCGTTTAGTCACATATACTTTTCGAACTCAAAGACTTTAATTTTTATCATTGAAATAAAAAGATGTACAGATTGTTGGTTGTTTACACCTTACTCCACCTTCGAACATGCCCACCAATGTGTTTCAACAAATTCTTCTGAATGCGAAACGAACTACCTACTAGCAGTATCCCTCCTAACAGCTAATTAATTGTTTTTAAATTAATTTGTTATTTTATGATTTTCAGACGGGTCCAAATATCGAGTACAGGCAAAATTTTGCCAACCTTACACATTCTTCAGTGTTGGATGGAAAATGGATAACTTTCAAAGTAAAATGGGAAGCTCACGCATTACACAATTCGTCGAACCTGTGAGAAACGTGGTTAGATCCAATCGTTGTAAGTCGCAATACTTTTACGCAAATTGACATGCACAGCTGCGTACAGAGGCAAATTTGGTTAATTCCTCTCGATTTTTAGTTTGCATTCAACCGGAATACTCTTTTCCTCTCCTGCGTTGTTCTTATGAAAATTCAACTGTGAATGTCGAGTGTGCTATTCGCCTTTCAATGTGTCGAAACATGGAGCACGTAAGCACTACATTATTAAGGCATGAATCAGTCAATCATGCAGTCGTTCATAAGTGTCATGTTTTGTTCACTCACAGATCCAAATATACGACCATAAAAAGATGCTATGTGAATACACTGCTCGGAGAAAAACATGTGGTAAGCATTTCACATGCTATTAACTTCAACACTTCATATATGAGAGCTTAATTAAATACTTCAATTAAATTTTAGGAAGACGATTAGTGGAAGAAGACACAATCGTTTACTCCGTCCAGGTTACGAAAAACGTCATCAAAAAGTACGACCCGGACCAGTACATATTTTGTGCTAGCCATCAAGACTCAGTGACCATTCAAATCGTCTGGGGTAAATGCCATGAAGCGTTCAATCGTTAACTTGTTTGCATTTATGATTTTCTGTTTGCCCATAATGTCCTTAGTATGGCAGCAGGTACCAATTCAGAATGTTTTCAAATGTTTGAACAACATATGCTTTTCTAAGCCAAACATTAGTACGAAAGAGGGTGCACATGTCTGCAAAGATTTCTCTGTAAATCATTTTATAGTTTAGAAATAATACAACAGAAACTGGTTTGCTTTTCACTCTAGGTCATCACCCATCACGTCTTTGTTCGGGTAATTGGTGACTCGAAAAGTTATTTGTCGAAATACGTAGCATTATAAATGCCTTGCAAAGTGCTCACCTGTACCTTTGACTACTAAATATCAAAATTAACACTTTTAATGGTTTCACGTGTAATCATATTATGAAGAATAGAAAATTAATTAATTGACGAAAACTTTTAACATGTGGCCTCGTCAATTAACAGGAGACATTCCGAATATTGTATCAATTAATATAGGTTTCTGTAAGTTAAGAGAAATCATCCCTATTAAACAGAGAGTTGCAAAAATATGTTTCAAATCTTTCAGAGAATCGAGACACTTACATTTGGGTACCCCAAATGGCAAATAAAGAACGACTCTTAGTTATTTTAAGAGGCTACAGAGAATAAGGACGTTTAACTTACACCAAAACACTTTTCTCAATACAGACCAAACTCATTTAACTTTATTTTAAAATTCGCACACAGCCTGTCCTACAATTACATCTTTCAATCATGTGCAGCTAGCCTGCTGGGAAATTAAGGATACATTAATAAGCAAACCTTTTTACTAACTGTTCTTTTGATTAATCCATCATATGTAGATGTTTGGAAAGCGTGTGAAGAGTGACTGGTTTTTAAACAACCTTCAGGAGAATGTGTGCGATAACTGCCTTGACGTTCAATATTCGCACTAGGTATGCAAGTAAAAATAACGCACCATGCGGCCAACAGGTGTCACGCAGTCTCAGCAAACACTGAAATGTATCCCTCTACAACTCGCTTGCTACCAGTTAATTAAACAGACATGCGTATTCGGTCCGTGTTAATCAAGGTCACATTATTATCACACTCTATGCCCTGTAGCTTGCATATAGTTATAAAACAGTGGCACACCATACATGCTTGCACTACTGTGCTCTGAACAGGAGTGTCCTATTTGACTTGACATCCTACGCAATATTAATTTAATTATAAATAAAGTAGAAGAAGGCTTTTGGCTCGCCATAATCATGTCTTAATTGCTCTGAGCTTTTGACCGCGTACTGGAGTCTATTCTCAGAGGTAAAATCGGCAAAATCATTTAAAATAGAAGGGGGCCAATCACTGATAAATGAAGCCAGTCCAGAGGTGACTGCGCAGGGCTTTGTATGCCGGTGTTTAATCGATATACTTTTCAGTTGTTTTCCATCGTATGACCAGTATTTAATCAATTCCATTGTTGTCATCCTTGCTGCCTTAGAGAAATGCGGTCAAGTTGACCTAGTGTATTCATTCGTATTTGTGCAGTAGTACTATAATACGTACAACTGTTTGAAATCAAACTTATGCTCATAGAATACTCCGGCAAAGGTAAATTACTACTTTTAACCTAAATTTGAACAGCCTTACACAATTTTCAGTTTTTAACGACATGGTCTTCCAACGTATGACTACTCAAGTTTCCAGCGCATGACTTCTTGTAAAACATTTTGTGGAATGAATGTGCTGTGCTTTTCAATTGAGCCGTGTTGAACTCATGTTGAACAGGATGCCGTGGCATCCTACCTTGGCTCTGCCACTCCAAATCAAGAATCCCTTCTAGTTCGATTATGACATGATACAGAGCATGGAATATAAAAAACTTATGTATATTTAAAATGAAGACGTATCTACGATGGAACAGACGGGGTCGGAAAGCGCTATTGTAAATGTGCCTGCTATATATTTTCTGCATTTTGAATACATCAAACAACTCTATGATTTAAATGTTTGTTTGAATCCTATATGCTTACACAGCGTGCAGGCGAATGAGAAGAAGTGACAGCCATCAAACTGAAATTGGGTGAAGTTGCGTCATCGCGTCCTTTGTTCACCTTCAGTGCTTACAAGAATGTAACACAATTCTTACATTTTTTAAATGTAATGAAGTATTTGGGAACGGGGCGAATGGGATAAAAGGCTTTGTAGCCGTGCCAAGGCTACAGCAATGTAAACTTAATCTCAGCTTTTCCGCTGTTGGTGCATGAGCCCTTGATAAGATTTAATTTAATCAAAGTCCACATTAATTTTACATTGCTCACTTTTGTGTAGATTAACTAAGATATTGAATGGCTCAGTTCTTATTAGCTTTCTTATCCTAGTTCAAGCGAAATCTGTATAAGTTACCCACGATTTACAACTCACACCTGCCGATTTATTATCTAACGTCGGATTTGTAAGAAATGTAATAGTTGCTTACTTACCGAATAACAATCAGCCCCGACTGCCACTGACACCATTCAAGGAAAAATCGGGTCGTGTGCGTTCCTTCAGCTACCAGCTTTATCCCATGTTTTTTCGAAGCATTCCCTACAGAATACAACTGTCTATATGCTGGCGTCCAAACATAATTATATCGGGCACCGGGCCTGAATGCCGAAGATAATAGGATATGTAATGGACCTCGACCTCATGACTATAAGAGTGTAACAAAACTCTAAAATTGTGTAGTATATTAATGATGGAGTTGCGACTGAGGTGAGCAGAAGGAAAGTTTGTGTATCCGTGCACAGGCTATGCTAATTTCCCATAAATATCAGCTGTAACTCATTTTGTTGTAATCTTATAGACATTTGTGAGGGACGTAAGTAAGTGTCCAAAAGCTAAACTTAATAGGTCGCCTGTGGAAAGTTTAACCGAATGTGAGCATTCACATAATTCTGCTATCAAGCGATGATGAAGACCAACCCTTCACATCTGCCCTCACCTCAACATTGTGAGACCTGAGGCACATTATAATCATGGTCAGGCCCTGTAAAATTGTCATTACTGTCAGAAATACATCGGCCTCCGCCAGTGTAACTCCATTGAAACATTTGCCATTCGTCTCAGGTTCAAGTGCATCGATAAAGCTTACGTATAGGTTGCTTTCTCCTCTTCAGTTAACTGTACCCTAAAAAAAGTAGCGTTTGCATTTCACATTCGAAGTTTGCCCCACGTCAACACCATTTTGCCCCTTTGCAAATGAATTATGCGTGCACCTGTCAAAATTACATATTTCTGTGCTCTTTAGAAGTGAACGCACCATCCGCAGTGCAGAAGGTATCCCATACAATCCCATCAGAATCTGGAACTACCTAAATGTTGGAAAACGATTTCAAATAAATGCGTCAGTCTTCTTGAATGAAAAATCCTACAGAATTTTCCTTTGAAGCTGCCCTCCGTTACATTTTGCTCATTTATTTTTGAAAATTTTCACATTTTTGCATCCACCCGCACTTCATTACTAGCATTTCTTCAAACCTTGCACGCTACATGCTAAACCTCATTAATTAAATTCATTTATTGGAATATTTCATCAGTAAGAGACAAATATGTTCAGAGTTCCGCGTGGAAGCAGCATTTGTAATGAAATTTGTGTTATGAAGTTCGTTCACGGACGGGTCTCACACTAATCAACCATTTTTCGATTCGATATTGGTAGAAGTAATACTAATGAAGCGTCATTTTTAACATTTTTAAGTTAAGGCGATAATGGCGCCCATGCATGTGCATATGTTTAACTCTTTCGAGAACTTATTTCGCAAAGCTGCGAATGTTGTCCAACTAAGTGCATGTTTTTTGAGTGAACAAGATTGTTGAAACATTTTTAGGCGGGAAAAACGACAGTTGGACAACTCTCTGACAGAAATTTTTTATCAAAGGAAAACCTTAGACATATTTGTAAACATCATCCCCAAGGAAAGGTCTAGAAAATGGCTGATATGATGGCGATTTAAACGAGCAACTACAAAAGTCTTTGAACAATCAAGATTCCTATACCTGTGCGTGACATGGCTTTCAACAAAACCGCTCATGCTTAACCAGTATGTTCAATAGAATTGTGCAGCAGCCTTGGTCGATAGATAAAAGCACAATGATCGATGTTGTTTAAATTGACGTTAAAAAGCCATTGAAATTGATCAAAATCTTCGATTTCTATAAAACATTTGAAAATCTAGGATTAGGCGAACTTGATAATCGACCGATTGCAGTATGTGTGCATTGACAATGCAACACTTATATCAGGGACAGTTTTGAGTGGGGTGCCTCAGCGTAACGTGCTTGGTTTGACATTAATCAGTATCAGTATCAGTTTATTGGATGGAGATGTAGGTGAGTCACCTTTGAATTACCTATTTGAACATGCGAGTTGTGGTATCAAAAAAATAGTATCTCGATATGTAGGTGAGGCCAAAATAGTGGAACATATTTGAAAAAGAGCAGACAGTGAACAACAACTCCCGGTGATATTTAGGAGAAAAAAACTGTCGCCCTTGGGGGTCCAACGGGGGGCATTTCGGAGGTCACATGAATCAGCCAGATTCTCCCTTGCTGATTGCAGAGTGCGTTGAGGGATCTCAAAGTTGGAAATATATTTCCAGATCATCCTCGGTCCATTGCGGTTCGAACCAAGGGAGAACGTTCATACACCTCATGGACGACGGTCGCCAGGTCCAGCTGATGCGAATACTCACGGTGTCACCAAGGTGTGCAAATAAATTAAGCAGCGAAGACCTCGAGGACCCCAGCATGGGAATAATGGGAGAATGCAAGCCCTCGAACGAAAATAACAAACACAAATAAATGTTACTCAAATATAGCTAGTAGTATCTTAAATATCTTATTTTCTGACGCAAACTTGCAGCTTTCAGTTAGTGCTGTAGCTCGCACAATTATATCGATCTAACTTCCGCTTAGAAACCTCCAAGGAGTCCGACATTACAACATCCAGAGGAAGACTATTCCAAGCTTCGACTACTCTTCTGGAGAAGAAGTACTTCCGAGTGTCTAGCCTTGCTCCAGTCACACGTAATTTGAGAGGATGACCTCTCAAGTTCGTTGTTTTTGCTAACTCGAAGAAATCCCCTGGGACGAGACAACAGTCCTGGACGCGTAGTATGCGGAATGTTAGTTGCAGGTCCCCCCAAAGCTGTCTATAGTGCAAGGGAAAGAGATTGAGACTCGACAGCCGTGTTTCATAAGGCTGTGAGCCATGTCCAAGGGCAATTCTATTCTTAGCGCTACGGTTTCTGTTGCAACCTGGAAATATTATGTTTCCCTTTATTATGCGCAGGGTTACCTTTATGATTTGGGCAGAGTTCAGCTCACTACTCGTAACACAAACACTGCTCAGATAATAAACCGCAAATTTACCCGCAGTACGGAAGGTGATACCTATCCGTACCTGATATCAAAATCTGATTTTCGTAGAACTACAGTACTCATAAGGGGAAGAGAATTGACTGTATGTATGGTAACAGTCGCACGATGGATTTACGGGCAGACCCATGTCTGAGAAAAAAATCAGGACACTGTCAAATTTTCTTTTTTAATTTCTTAGGACATGCAAATATGCCACTGGCCGAATCAACCACGCAGCGGGATAACGATGTCTGCAAGCAACAACATGTGCAGGTTTATTTGATTGACAGAGTGAAAGTGTGTTTGAGTGTGGCAGTGGATGATAGCGATAACTAATCCATATATGAAGCGAAGACAGTGAGGCTAACAATGAGATCATTCTCCACGCACCACTGAGAAGTAGTCATCAGCATTTTTATTCCAGAGACACTTAGATGCAACAAGCATGGACTGATTGTCATTATCAGCGACCACACAAGGCACAACGTATTTGTATCTAGAATGAAAAGAAACAATAAATTATAGTGCCATTTTGACGTGTTGGTCCGGTTTTGTGCTTTCGACTCAAATACACCCAGAGGAGGAGAGAGTGCGGTAGATGCAGCGCTAGTCTACTATCACTTTAAACTAAATCACGCGAAAGTCACTGTCCCAGCTCCACTTTCCCATGGAGCATAGGGTGGACGTCGTCAGACTACGACGGTCTAACTGTCGTGTGTGTGTGCCCCCTAAACGGGCCACGTGGTAGATGCGTTGGACCAACACGGGGGCCACATTAGCGCATTACATGCGTTATTCGGGTTGCGCTCCCATATCAAATGCCTAACATAGAGGTGTGGTGGCACGCCCAGGGGCGGCTAGGACTAAGGGGACCCGGCCGCACCAGCCACCTGTGCCCTCTCCCGCTTCCGGTCTTCTTGACTCTGTCTTGACACCGGGCTCAGGTGGGGAGGAGGAGAGAACGCGGTAGCTGCAGCGCAAGGCTACTATCACTATAAACTAATTCACGCGCAAATCCCCGTCCCTGCTCCACTTTCCCCGTGGAGCATACGGTGGACCTCGTCGAAATCGACGGTCGAACTATCGTGTGTGTGTGTGTATGTGTGTGTATTTCCCCCTAAACGGGCCACGTGGTAGATGCGTTGGACCAACACGGGGGCCACATCAGGGCACGGCATGCGTTATTCGGGTTGCGCTCCCATAACAAATGCCGAACATGGAGGTGTGGTGGCACGCCTAGGGGCGGCTTGGACTAAGGAGACCCAGCCGCGCCAGCCACCTACGTCCTCTCCCGCCTCCGGTCTTCTTGACTCTGTCTTGACACCGGGCTCAGGATGGGGAGGAGGCGAGTGTGCGGTAGATGCAGCGCAAGTCTACTATCACTTTAAACTAAATCACGCGCAAGTCACCGTCCCTGCTCAACTTTCCCATGAGCATACGTTGGACATCGTCGGACTACGACGGTCGAACTGTCGTGTGTTGTGCCCCCTAAACGGGCCACGTGGTAGATGCGTTGGACCAACACGGGGGCCACATTAGGGCATGGCATGCGTTATTCGGGTTGCGCTCCCATAACAATTGCCGAACATAGAGGTGTGGTGGCACGCCTAGGGGCGGCTAGGACTTAGGGGACCCGGCCGCGCCAGCCACCTGCGTCCTCTCCCGCCTCCGGTCTTCTTGACTCTGTCTTGACACCGGGCTCAGGTGGGGAGGAGGAGAGAGTGCGGTAGATGCATCGCAAGTCTACTATCACTTTCAAACTAAATCACGCGCAAGTCACCGTCTCTACTCCACTTTCCCATGGAGCATACGGTGGACATCGTCGGACAACGACGGTTGAACTGTCGTGTATGTGTGTGTGTGTTTGCCCCCTAAACGGGCCACGTGGTAGATGCGTTGGAGCACCATGGGGGCCACATTAGGGCACGGCAGGCGTTATTCGGGTTGCGCTCGAATAACAAATGCCGAACATGGAGGTTTGGTGGCATGCCTAGGGGAGGCTAGGACTTAAGGGACCCGGCCGCGCCAGCCACCTGCGTCCTCTCCTGCCTCCGGTCTTCTTTGACTCTGTCTTGACACTGGCCTAAGGTTGGGGAGGAGGAGAGAGTGCGGTAGATGCAGCGCAAGTTTACTATCACTTTAAACTAAATCATGCGCAAGTCAACGTCCCTGCTCCACTTTCCCATGAAGCATACGGTTGACCTCGTCGGACTACGACGGTCGAATTGTCGTGTGTGCCCCCTAAACGGGCCACGTGGTAGATGCGTTGGACCAACACGGGGGCCACATTAGGACACGGCAGGCGTTATTCGGTTTGCGCTCCCATAACAAATGCCGAACATGGAGGTTTGGTGGCACGCCTAGGGGTGGCTAGGACTTAGGGGACCCAGCCGCGCCAGCCACCTGCGTCCTCTCCCGCCTCCGGTATTCTTGACTCTGTCTTGACTCCGGGCTCAGGTGACAGAGGAGGAGAGAAAGCGGTAGATGCAGTGCAAGTCTCCGATCACTTTAAACTAAATCACGCACAATTCACCGTCCCTGCTCCACTTTCCCATGGAGCATACTGTGGACATCGTTTGACTTTGACGGTCGAACTCTCGTGAGTGTTTGTGTGTGTGTGTGCTGTGCCCCCTAAACGGGCCACGTGGTAGATGCGTTGGACCATCACGGCGGCGACATTAGGCCACGGCAGGCGTTATTTGGGTTGCGCTCCAATAACAAATACCGAACATGGAGGTGTGGTGGCACGCCTAGGGGTGGCTAGGACTTAGGGAACGCGGCCGCGCCAGCCACCTGCATCCTTTCCTGCCTCCCGTCTTCTTGATTCGTTCTTGACCCCGGGCTCAGGTGGAGGAGGAGGACAGAGTGCGATAGCTGCAGCGCAAGGCTACTATAACTTTAAACTAAATCTCGCGAAAGTCAGCTAACCTGCTCCACTTCTCAAATGGAGCATGCGGTGGACATCGTCGGACTACGACGGTCGAACTGCCGTGTGTGTGTTTTGGACCCGTGTCCCCTAAATGGGCAACGTGGTAGATTCGTTGGACCTATACGGGGGCTACATCAGGGCACGGCATGCGTAATTCGTGTTGCGCTCCGCTAACAAATTCCGAACATAGGTGGTGTCGTGGCACGCCTAGGGGTGGCTAGGATTTAAGAGACCCGACCGCAAATACCACCTGCATCCTCTCCTGCCTCCGGTCTTCTTGACTCTGTCTTGATACCGCGCTCAGATGGGGGAGAATAAGAGAGTGCGGTAGCTGCAGCGCAAGGCTACTATCACTTTAAACTAAATCTCGCGCAAGTCAAGGTCCCTGCTCCACTTCTCCCATGGAGCATTAGGTGGACATCGTCGGACTACGACGGTTGAACTGTCGTGTGTGTGTGTGTGTGTTTTCGAGCCGTGCCCCCTAAACGGGCCACGTGGTAGATGCGATGGAACAACACGTGGGGCCACATAAGGGCACAGCAGTCGTTATTCGCGTTGCGCCCGATACCAAACTGCCGAACATGGGAGGTGTGGTGGCGCGCCTAGGGGCAGCTAGGATTTGAGAGACCCGTCCGCGAATGCCACGTGCGTCCTCTCCTGCCACCGGTCTTCTTGACTCTGTCTTGACACCGCGCTCAAGTTGGGGAGGCGGAGAGAGTGCGGGAGCTGCAGCGCAAGGCTACAACCTGTTTAAACTAAATCTCGCGCAAGTGGCAGTCCCTGCTCCACTTCTCCCATAGAGCATACGGTGGACATCGTCGAAATACGACGGTCGAACTGTCGTGTGTGTTTCTATATGAGGTTTTGACCCGTGCCCCCTAAACGGGCCAGGTGGTAGATGCGTTGGACCAATACAGGGGCCACATTTGGGCAAGGCAGGCGTTATTCGGGTTGCGCTCCCATAACAAATGCTGAACATGGAGGTGTGGTGGCACGCCCAGGGGTGGCTAGGACTAAGCGTTACCAGCTGCACAAGCCACCTGCGTCCTCTCCTGCCTTCGGTTTTCTTGACTCTTTCTTGACACCGGGCTCAGGTGGGGGAGAAGGAGAGAGTGCGGTAGCTGCAGCGCAAGGCTACTATCACTTTTAACTAAATCTCGCGCAAGTCAACGTCCCAGCTTTACTTCTCTAATGGAGCATACGTTGGACATCGTCGGACAACGACGGTCAAACTATTGTGTGTGTTGTGTATGTTTTTTTGACCCGTGCACCCTAAAATGGTCACGTGGTAGATGCGTTGGACCAATACAGGGGCCACATTGGGACAAGGCAGATGTTATTCGGGTTACGCTCCCATAACAAATGCTGAACATGGAGGTGTGGTGGCACGCCCTGGGGCGGCTAGTACTAAGGGTAACCAGCCGCGCCAGCCACCTGCGTACTCTCCTGCCTCCGGTCTTCTTGACCCTCTCTTGACACCGGACTCAGGTGGGGGAGGAGGAGAGAGTGCGGTAGATGCAGCGTAAGGCTACTATCACTTTAAACTAAATCTCGCGCAAGTCAACGTCCCTGCTCCACTTCTCCCATGGAGCATACGGTGGACATCGTCGAACTACGACGATTGAACTGTCGTGTGTGTGTGTGTGTGTGTGTTTTCGACTCGTGCCCCCAAAACGGGCCACGTGGTAGATGCGATGGACCAACACGGGGGCCACATTAGGTTACAGCAGTCGTTATTCGGGTTGCGCTCTGATAACAACTGCCAAACATGGGAGGCGTGGTGGCGCGCCTAGGGGCAGCTAGGATTTAGGAGACCCGACTGCGAATGCCACGTGCGTCCTTTCCTGCCTCCGGTCATCTTGACTCTGGCTTGACACCGCGCTTAGGTTGGGGAGGAGGAGAGAGTGAGTTAGCTGCAGCGCAAGGCTACAATCTATTTAAACTAAATTGCGCGCAAGTCGGTCCCTGCTCAATGTCCCATGAGCATCGGTGGACATCGTCGACTACGACGGTCGAACTGTCGTGTGTTTGCGTGCCCCCTAAACGGGCCACGTTTTATATGAGTTGGATTAACACGCTTGCCTTATTAGGGCACGGCGGGCGTTACTATGTTTGCGCTCCCATAACAAATGCCGAACATGGAGGTGTGGTGGCACACCTAGGGTTGGCTAGGATTTAGGAAACCCGGCCGCGACAGCGACCTGCATCCTCTCTTGCCTCCGGTCTTCTTGACTCTCTCTTGGCACCTGGCTCAGGTGAGCGAGGACGAGAGAGTGCGGTAGCTGCAGCGCAAGGCTACAATCACTTTAAACTAAATCTCGCGCAAGTCAACGTTCCTGCTCTACTTCTCCCATGGAGCATACGGTGGACATCGTCAGACAACATCGGTCGAACCCTCGTGTGTGTGTGTTTTGACCCGTGCCCCTAAACGGGACACGTGGTTTATATGAGTTGGACCAACACGGTGGCCACATTAGGGCACGGCAGGTGTTATTATGGTTGCGCTCCCCATAACAAATGCCGAACATGGGAGGTGTGGTGGCACACCTAGGGTTGGCTAGGATTTAGGAAAAGCCGGCCGCGACAGCCACCTGCGTCCTCTCCCTGCCTCCGGTCTTCTTTGACTCTGTCTTGGCACCGGGCTCAGGTGAGCGAGGACGAGAGAGTGCGGTAGCTGCAGCGCAAGGCTACAATCACTTTAAACTAAATCTCGCGCAAGTCAACGTTCCTGCTCTACTTCTCCCATGGAGCATACGGTGGACATCGTCAGACAACATCTGTCGAACCGTCCTGTGTGTGTTTTCGACCCGTGCCCCCTAAACGGGACACGTTTTATATGAGTTGGATTAACACGGTGGCCACATTAGGGCAGGGCGGGTGTTATTATGGTTGCGCTCCCATAACAAATGCCGAACATGGAGGTGTGGTGGCACACCTAGGGTTGGCTAGGATTTAGGAAAGCCGGCCGCGACAGCCACCTGCATCCTCTAATGCCACCGGTCGTCTTGACTCTGTCTTGACACCGCGCTCAGGTGTGGGAGGAGGAGAGAGTGCGGGAGCTGCAGCGCAAGGCTACAATCTGTTTAAACGAAATCTCGCGCCAGTGGCAGTCTCTGCTCCACTTCTCCCATGGAGCATACGGTGGACATTGTCGAACTATGACGGTTGAACTGTCGTGTGTGTGTGTGTTTCCCACCCGTGCCACCTAAACCGGCCACGTGGTAGATGCCTTGGACCAACACGTGGGCCACATTAGGGCACAGCAGTCGTTATTCGCGTTGCGCTCCGATTACAACTGCCGAACATGGGAGGTGTGGTGGCGCGCCTAGGGGCAGCTAGGATTTGAGAGACCCGACCGCGAATGCCACGTGCGTCCTCTCCTGCCACCGGTCTTCTTGACTCTGTCTTGACACCGCGCTCAGGGTTGGGGAGGGCGGAGAGAGTGCGGGAGCTGCAGCGCAAGGCTACAACCTGTTTAAACTAAATCTCGCGCAAGTGGCAGTCCCTGCTCCACTTCTCCCATAGAGCATACTTTGGACATCGTCGAAATACGACGGTCGAACTGTCGTGTGTGTGTTTCTATATGAGGTTTTGACCCGTGCCCCCTAAACGGGCCAGGTGGTAGATGCGTTGGACCAATACAGGGGCCACATTTGGGCAAGGCAGGCGTTATTCGGGTTGCGCTCCCATAACA
>WEDG01013954.1:0-11826 GCA_017591395.1 Schistocephalus solidus
GATTGAATCATTGTTACAGTCGCGGTTTTGATTTCCGGTAAAAACGAGTGAGACTGAAATGGCCATTTCTGGCTCAGTAGTCGTCATCACCACCGTGTGCCCCAAAGCATGGTATGCGGTGGCCAGCGCGTTACTTAGTTGATTGCAGACGTCTGCAGCATCTGCCGCACTTACTAACCCCCACTTAGCTGCAGCATGACTGAGTCCAGACAATGAGAGGCAGACTCGAGTGCAGTGACTGGAAAACCTAAATAGCCCGTCTGGACGAGCCACACGCCTGGTTCACACAGGATGGAGGATGTGTTCATAGAAAGAGAATGTTGTCGGCTGGAAATGCATCTCAGACATACTCCGACCGTCTTTACCAACGATCTGTACCGTGTGCGCCATAGAAGGTGCGCGCAGAGGCAAGTACGTGAGCATAAATTAGTTGATAGGGATGGAAGGCTTGCGCAGCATCTACCGCACTCCCTCTCTTTCTTCACACAACTGAGTCAAGAGTAGATTGGAGGTGCGATCCGGCGCAGCGACTGACAGCCAAATAGCCAGTCTGCGCGTGCCACTTAGGCCTGGTGCGCACAAAATGGACCAGGATTCCCGAAAGTATGACTCGGTTGTCGAATGGACGAGTTTGTTACAGATACCACAATAAGAATGAGTCGCTGCTGGTTCACTAACTCCTCCAATTACTCCATGTGACTCCCATGGGGACCAGCTTATTCCAGCAGTTGCCCACGATCACAGCCAGGACTCTTAGGAGGTCATCATAGATTCAGCTGTTTCATCTTTCATGGTTTATTTGATTGTCATGCTTGGTTTAAGTATGTTATAAATTTATCTCGAAATTTAGAATGTTGTTTTATTCAAAATATGAATGTTTGCATATTTAACCACGTCAGATGACAGCGAGGAATACCCCAATTTTGCAGTAGAGCCCGTCAAGCACAACACAAACAGAACAACAGCTGATCTGCTAATCGTTAAGCGCTCCGGAATTAAAGCTTGTAAGTTACTTGGATCGGACCACATCCTATTGTATTGCATTAAATGTGCCTTTTTTATGGCATAGTTGTCCATATTTTACAGACTCTCTCTAATTTAGAGCTCATTTGCATATTATTTTTCGAAATGTGAAATTCAAACGTTTGCTATTATTAATTTTCTGCTCCATGGATCGAAGTAAATGCATTTCCCTTGTAGCAAAGGCTTACACAACTGGGCGACGATTGAAGCCATCGGACCATGCATTTCAAAAGTGGTTCAACGACACCCTGGATGACCGCAAACGATCACTAGTCCTTTTATGGCTAGGAAGACACAAATGTTATCTGCAAATGAATATACTGAATATTTCTGATGTCACCTCCTGTGCAGCGAAACAGATTACATACGAGGACGATCAGTCAGCAGTAGAATACAACTGCACATTTTTCATTTATAAAATGGATCTGGATGTAATTTACCAGGTAAATTGAGCAAGCAATTTTTACACTGTTGCTCTATACTATTTCGTTCAATTAAAAAGACCATTAAACACGTCATTTTAGCACCAAATTCAAGAAAGTGAGAGGAGCGGGACCAAGACGATCCGTCCGCACTGCTCCCTAATTCGCGTAATCGTATGTTTCGACCGTCGTGAGTGCCGACGTGCACCACGGGCTGGGTCAGGCAGCGGTGACCTGCACGTATTTTTTGTATTAAATCCGACCGGCGCCGCACTACCTTCTCCCTCACAGCTGGCAAGACAAAGTGAAGGCGTTCGCGAGTGGACGCTGGTGAAGTAACTGATGCGGCTAAGGAGCCCAGCAGTGCCTACCTCACATGATCTGGTCCCTCCAACCTGTTCCGCACCATATCGGTGGGTGTCTCCGATTCCACTTTTCTTTTACTGTCATGAAGGTCACCTTGAAAAGGAGCCCCAGCAGCCTGACTTTGGGTCCTAAGGGGGACTGAGTTATCACATCAGTTGACAGCCTTCCAAGCCCTAACTCCTAGCAGGTTTGCTAGAGTCCATCGCATCAGACTCAGTAAAGTGTGCAATGACCGGATTTGCTTTGAGACTGGATTCGCCCATGTTGGCGTCATTGGGAGATAATTTTAGTCCTTCGCCAACACATCTAAGTGTATTTCGGGGGGCATTCATTTTCCTCTCCTGCAAGGGCTATGGGGTCATAAACAAATCCCATTTTTTCCAGAACAGGGCTGTCAATGGACTTGTCTTGCTCCCTTCTAGTAGACCGCAATATGCTCTCAGACTCTCGTTACGACGCAGGGCAGTCGGCCTCAGGCAACATAACCCCGAGAAAACAGAGCCAGAGCCCTCGAATCTCAAAGTACGCCTGTCGGCTGGCGTTGCAAGGGAGGCACAAACCACAAATGCCGAATCATCATCGTTAAAGCAGTGTGAAGGTCCGTGTTCCAACAACTGACGGTTACGCCTGCGATCGAACTCACCTCATCACCAACGACCTGACCTCCGCTACATTCTGTGCCAGGTTTCAGTAAGGACGTAGGAGTGTCATAATTGCCACATATTAAGAAGGCGGCATTGCAGCCTGACGCTCAGTCATTACTTCATACCAAAATACTGCTAAGGGGAACGACTTATCCCACAAAATTTCAGCCCTCCAAACCACGACTCCTAGATGGTCCTGGTAGCTTCAATTACATCAGACTCAGTATATTCTGCAACAGCCTGATCTGCCCTAAGACTTGATTCCGCGTTGTTGGCCTCAGTGGTAGATAGGGGTAATCACTCACCAACATAAAAGTGAAACTTTATTTCTAAATATCTTGCAGGTTTACGGATCAGGTAGAACATACAAGCTGCAGACGATATCAATGGAAAATGTGACTGCTCATGCCCTGATAAAATCCACAAACGGTACCCTACAGATGGAAGTGATAAAGCTTGAAAACGAATACAGCCAGATGACCCATAGAGAATTCTCTGATTTCCTGCCTGGATTCCTGGGACAGTCAACGCTTAAAGAAAGTGAAAAGGGCTTTATTTTTCACTTTACTTTGAATTTTATTTATGACGCATTTTCTGTATACTGCTGCGATGCGAACGGATTTATATCCTACAAAAGGCAAGCAATCATGTAATATACTTTAAGACACCTTGAATGTCACCTCAATTTGAGATTAAAGTACTGTTTGGAGCCTCATTTTTCTACCTGCAAATGGGCTGTAGTTCCCATAGAAAGGAAAAGTTATCAGTATGGTGGGCGAGGGTTATCCTCTGAAGCCGAAAGTGGCCCTAGGCCAATACCAGTCTGCCTCGCGGGAGAGTCAAGGTCGGATCTGTGAATTGATTCTATAATTCCCGAATTGTTTGGCTGCCCTTGAACTGAAAATGCGCCTGCGACGTCCACTTGATTTCAGGTAAAACGCGCAAGCCGGAAGCCGGTGTGCCCTCCTTGTCAAGAGAAAGGAGATTTGCGTTTTATCATCCGTCGTTCGTTATGCTCGAAAACTGCGGTTCTGATATATCGCTTTTCTGTAGCTTGAATGGGTCTGTCTTGGTGGCCCCTACCACGGGAAATAGGTTCTTAATTTAATAATTTGACTACTCTTATGTCTCTCGGGGCCTAAATTAGTTACTTCTTTAGAAAGGAAACTATGCGGGGGATGGGTCGACACTCCTTGGCATTCCACAGTGTTCGGATGCGCAACGGGTTGACCAGTGACCAGACATGTGTAATGTAGGACATCCTGTTCCTAAACTGTCCTTTAGCTACAGAGGTTAGGCTGAACGCATGCTCGGATCGTTCATACGCGAAAATAAGCTGGCGGTGTGCCAGGTATACGAATTATCACCAATGATTACGCAAACAGTACTGTATCCTTCAACTGAAAAAACCGTAGATCTCTTTTGAGCGAAAAGTTCCTTATGGACGCTAAACCTTTCGCGCATTGGGACAGTGGTGGTCAGATCCGGTCGATAAAATCGTATCAGAAAGCCTCACGAAACAATCAGTAAAGTGGTACTACAGGCATGTTCGGGGCTACCTTTAAGGGAAGCTACTAACCGAAGCAAGTGTCACTTCGGTTTAACAAAATATGCTTCCAGATCAGAGACAGGCATCCATTGAGGGCCATCTACCGAAGCAGATTTTAATTTGCCACCACAACGCATGTTGGCTCACCCGCAGTACTTTAATCTCCTGGCACTGAATAGGTAATTCCCGCGTCTCAAGTTTAGACATCTTTAATGTGTTTTCAAACTTGCCATTTGGGGTCTCCTAAATCTGATCTCAGTGAGAGTTCTAACTATGCCAACGCATGGCCTTCTGCTCTGATCGTTCAACCTGACATTCCGTGAGGTTAGTATTGTGATCATAAGGGGAGTTATATGCTGAAAGCATGCTGGCGGCACGCGAGACATAATCTTTGAAGTCGCTTGCCAGGCAAAGCGACCGATGAGGTGCTACATAGTAAAATGCTTATCGCCCAGCAGTTCACCCAAGAACAGACTAAGGAAAATACCACTCGAAGCTGTTGTGCAGACTTGACCTACTTTCCCGTCCCCAAGTTTCCAAAAATTCTGGGTTTGCAAAATAAAGAGGGAGTACAGACTATCTGGCGTGTGTCCTAAAAGGGAGTAGGTCAGATGTCTAATTTGACTGCTACTTGTAAGACAACTGTCGACGTGAGAGACCGATTAGCTCTTAAGGCGATTAATGGCTAGTTGCCTTGCTGTCAGCTGGCCTGAGGGCAGTTCGATCGCTGGAAAAATTTCAGAATCGGTCTTGCTTCAAGAGTTCGTTTTTAGTAGATATGTTGTTAATGCGTATTAGTTGTCTTCGACAGATTTTCATATTTTATTTACTGTTTTCCACAAACTTCTCAATTGAGTTAGCTCCCTAGGCGGACGGAACTCGTGCGTGTGACAGGGTTACCAAGTTAAATGGGCGGCTCTCTGCTTGTTCGAGCAAGTACTGGCAATTCCTGCCGAGGCGCTCGCACATACCATTTGCTGTATCAAAATGTGTCCAGGCCGCCCGGTCTCCCCGAATTTCGATGAAGGCCACAGCCACATTTTCAATCCTTCCTACCTGTAGAGAGTGAGATATGAGTAAAGAGAGAGAGAGAGAGAGAGACAAGTAAATGCTACTGCGACTGGAAATTGCATATACAAAATCTCACTCACAGCAGGTTCCTCGTTTCGCTCATGAATATGCTTAGGGACATCCAACATTACCTTTTGCTTTCATTTTTAGAGAGCCACCCTGAAATTAGTTAATTCGGAGTTTTCGTACCGCTATTACCAGAGGGCCTATGATGAAGTTTGCTGATGCTCATTTTCGAGAGCTGAGGGAATTGGACGCGTGCTATCATACTAGGGTTCCTTAAATGACGACTAAATTATAAAAAGTGTTTGAACGGACGATGTACGTTGAAATGTGCGCATCTTCCACTGTTGGCAACACCAAAATACCAACCACCAAAATTGGATCCATTTTTCTGGTTCAGCCATATGTGCTAGCATTCCTGTCTGTATTATTCAGCCATAAAATGAGTTTTTCCTTCATAACTGCCCATCTTATGACGTAGCGGTAGTTTGAAGTCCTGGGATAATTTTGAGGCTATTAACTGGATGTTCATGATTTAAGACTAATATTTGCATTCCAGGTGTACGATTTGGGTCAGTGTGTAATTTCGACAGCTAGTCTCGCAGAAATTCATTCGGTTGCTTCTGACGCTTACAGGATTTTCAATTAACCGCGGGTGCCTGTATAGTGAGAGAGAGAGCGAGAGATAGAGAGAGAGTGAGAGAGATGAGGATAGATAAAGACTTTACACTGTAGCAGGGAATTCTTTTGATTTCTATCTGTCGGGTCCGTCAGTATGCCTAATTAGCAAGAAAGAGAGATTGTTGTTTGGATAAACTTAACGCGTGGTTCCTAAGAATTACATCCCATGCCTCAGGGATTGCACATTCTGTCAGTCAACTCTTATAGTGAGTGAACTATCGGTAACACATGCTAACATCAGCTATCTACTCAAAGCGTTCTCATGATTTTACCAAGCCTTATATGTGACCACTGTCTTTGAAAAACTACAGCATGTGCATTCTCACACCTCTGTAAACTTGACTTTTTAACGCACAGTTTCAATGCAGTTTGACTTCTTTACCTCTAATTAATAACGTCACTCCCAGGGAATGGCATTGTCTAAACGATTAAGTAAATTAAAATAACAGCTGATTTCAGATATATCGGCATGTGGATATTCGGGGAAGGGGAAAGCTTTTGTTTCTTGGGCTACCGATAACGCCGAGTCACGGGAGTCGATACTCCCTGCCACTTCTCTTCACTTCCTGCTAATACAGTTAGTCGGGTGACGAATTCCAGAAAAGGTAGATATTCCGGTGTTCTAACGCCAATAGCAACCTGGTCTACACGAAACATTTCTCGCAGAATAGGGGGTGGGAGGTTCCTATCCCCGTGTCCTGTCCAGATAATCTCTACGGTCATTGGTCAACCCGTTGCGCATCCGAACACTGTGGAATGCCAAGGAGTGTCGTCCCATCCCCCGCATAGTTTCCTTTCTAAAGAATTAACTAATTTAGGCCCCGAGAGACATCAAGAGTAGTCAAATTATTAAATTAATAACCTATTTCCCGTGGTAGGGGCCACCAAGACAGACCCATTCAAGCTACAGAAAAGCGATATATCAGAACCGCAGTTTTCGAGCATAACGAACGACGGATGATAAAACGCAAATCTCTCTTCTCTTGACAAGAAGGGCACACCGGCTTCCGGCTTGCGCGTTTTACCTGAAATCAAGTGGACGTCGCAGGCGCATTTTCAGTTCCAAGGACAGCCAAACAATTCGGGAATTATAGAATCAATTCACAGATCCGACCTTGACTCTCCCGCGAGGCAGACTGGTATTGGCCTAGGGCCACTTTCGGCTTCAGAGGATAACCCTCGCCCACCATACTGATAACTTTTCCTTTCTATGGGAACTACAGCCCATTTGCAGGTAGAAAATGAGGCTCCAAACAGTACTTTAATCTCAAATTGAAGTGACATTCAAGGTGTCTTAAAGTATATTACATGATTGCTTGCCTTTTGTAGGATATAAATCCGTTCGCATCGCAGCAGTATACAGAAAATGCATCATAAATAAAATTCAAAGTAAAGTGAAAAATAAAGCCCTTTTCACTTTCTTTAAGCGGTGACTGTCCCAGGAATCCAGGCAGGAAATCAAAGAATTCTCTATGGGTCATCTGGCTGTATTCGTTTTCAAGCTTTATCACTTCCATCTGTAGGGTACCGTTTGTGGATTTTATCAGGGCATGAGCAGTCACATTTTCCATTGATATCGTCTGCAGCTTGTATTTTCTACCTGATCCGTAAACCTGCAAGATATTTAGAAATAAAAGTTTCACTTTTATGTTGGTGAGTGATTACCCCTATCTACCACTGAGGCCAACACCGCGGAATCAAGTCTTAGGGCAGATCAGGCTGTTGCAGACTATACTGAGTCTGATGTAATTGAAGCTACCAGGACCTTCTAGGAGTCGTGGATTGGAGGGCTGAAATTTTGTGGGATAAGTCGTTCCCCTTAGCAGTATTTTGGTATGAAGTAATGACTGAGCGTCAGGCTGCAATGCCGCCTTCTTAATATGTGGCACTGATGACACCCCTACGTCCTTACTGAAACCTGGCACAGATATGTAGTGGGGTGAGGTCGTTGGTGACGGTGAGTGCGATCGCATGCGTAACCGACAGTTGTTGGAAGACGGACCTTCACACTGCTTTAACGATGATGATTCGGCATTTGTGGTTTGTGCCTCCCTTGCAACGCCAGCCGGCAGGCGTACTTTGAGATTCGAGGGCTCTGGCTCTGTTTTCTCGGGGTTATGTTGCCTGAGGCCGACTGCCCTGCGTCGTAACGAGAGTCTGAGGACATATTGCGGTCTACTAGAAAGGAGCGAGACAAGTCCATTTGCAGTCCTGTTCTGGAAAAGATTGGCTTCGTTTATGCCCCCATAGCCCTGGCAGGAAAGGGGAAAATAAATGCCCCCCGTAATACACTCAGATGTGTTGGCGAGGGACTAAAATTATCTCCCAATGACGCCAACATTGGCGAATCCAGCCTCAAGGCAAATCCGTTCGTTGCACACTATGCTGAGTCTTATGCGATGGACTCTAGCAAGACCTGCTTGGAGTTGGGGCTTGGAAGGCTGTCAACTGATGTGATAACTCAGTCCCCCTTAGGACCCAACGTCAGGCTGCTGGGGCTCCTTTTTCAAGGTGACCTTCATGACAGTAAGAGCAAAGTGGAATCAGAAACACCCACCGATATGGTGCGGAACAGGTTTGGGGGACCAGATCATGTGAGGTAGGCACTGCTGGGCTCCTTAGCCGCATCGGTTACTTCACCCGCGTCCACTCGCGAACGCCTTCAGTTTGTCTTGCCAGTGGTGAGGGAGAAGGTAGTGCGGCGCCGGTCAAAATTGATGTCGGCGCCAAACCTTGAATTCAAGTGTAACGTCCGGTAGGGTAAACAATTACTGAGCTATCACGAAGGCTTTTAAACCTGCAATGACAGATTTAGCGGGATATGTCACTGCATACTGTTACTTGAAGGGCACTTCACTTAAAGCGATCTGCAACTAAGGTTGTATTACATTAAGGTGCCAACACAAATCTGTTCGCGGCAGAGTAGAATTGACGGCATGTCTTACTCTTTGAAAAGTGGTGAGGTGACTACATTTAAATTGGAAGGGTATTTCCTTCAGTAGTGATAGTCAAACTCGACGCAATTTTAACTTGAAATTCGGTTGTTATTTTGCATTGCATTACATCTAATCTTAACTCCACGTTAACCCTTCCCATAGGCTTAACCATAATCTTAACCCATATTTGTAATCTTCTTGAAATATTGCGCTTAGCTAAATGAACTCTGGAAAGTTCCTACACCCACCTCTTTAACTTTCGCTTGGTGTACAACTGCATTCAGCTATTGACATCGGAACATTTAATTTCAACAGTAATTTTTACATATTCATTGTCTTGGGCTACATTCGTTCAGACGACACGTGTCAACCCTCCCGAAACGGATACATTTGAAAACGTGCCCCCCCTGAATAGCTTGCTTCTTCACAGTAAGGCTTCAGAAAAAGAAAACTTTTAACCTTTCTTCTCTAGACGACCATTTACCATGTTAGCTAATGAGCTGTCATCGGATAGGAAAGCTACAGGATTCCATGAAACAGATGGAAGCTAGACGCAGCTGATCGCAGGTACAAGAGTCTTGTAGCAGTCACAACGTCGGAAGGTATAGGCGACATCCACGTCCAGACCCAGGCTGTTGGTGAATTCCAGTTTGTTAATTGTCCATGCCGTGGCTTCCATGAAAAAAGGATTGGCGCGTTGGACAGAGTAACTTACGCCGCAGAGTACTCAAACAGACCGTAGTATGGATTGAACATTTAACGAGAAAAAAGGAAGAACCATTCGCGTTGGACACCACCGTAGTCCAGGCCTTTTTCACCAAAGAATTCAATCCAGAGTCTGGAAAGAGAACAAACAAGGACAAGAGACCTACAATGCGCTAAAAGGGAGAAGTGGAGAGTTGCGACTATCTCAGGGTTAAGTTTTAGTCAGACGGTCACACCAAAGGCGACATTATCGCCGGAGATGAGCAAGCCAGATTTTGAATGTAGCTATCGATCCCACAAATTCTTGAATTTGCCTGGCACATTTGGCCAGCACTCCTACACAATTGCAAATGTGGAGATATGCGACAGTAAGGGGAGTGAAAACTAAAAGCTCTCGATCTCGTTATCTGAAAGCGCTACTTAACGAAAAGATCTTCGACTTCGTTTCCAATAAAATCGGTTAAAATCGGCGAGATAAATTAGCGAGGGTATTCCAGCTTATTCAAGACATACGGCTGAGGTGAACGGGAAGACGGTTTGTCGACAGCCACATAGGGTCAGTGTTGCAACCTCAAATCCAAACATGCAACCATGCACAGGTACACTCAAAACTTCGTCTGACACAGTCCGGCTTTACACAGGGGTAGGAAACAGAGGTCGTCGACGAACCCATTCGATCCATTGCGTGCGCAGAGACAAACAAAAAATTAGGTCAGCTAGGTCCGGCGTGAACACTGCACTTTCAGGGATAAGGCAGGGTAAATTGGGCAGAAAACGAAATAAGAAACAGACAACGGCCAGACCAGAATTTAAGGAAAGAGAGCTTCCTACCGATGCATAAGAACCTCGGATTTTTTGATGGAGTAGATGAGGTGAAAGAAGTCCTCAAAAATACCCTGGCGAGTAACCCGAATCTCAAACTTTGCCTGCACATGACGAGGCGCCCGTAGACGGGATCGGAAGAACTCGTACTTCTGTCGGTAATTGCGGGAATAGGGAACAGCGGGCCCACCTAATCGCTCCAGTCGTGGGTCTTCCCACTGAGTCGTACTCGCATCTGATAGAGGAATAGTAGAGGAGGCAACAGCACGATGCACAATGTGTGAATTCAAACTTGCAGTTGCTGACACAGTGCTATATAGGAGAGCCACGGAGTAAAAGACCTGGCGGTTATTGACCGGTTAAAACATAATTCATAACATAAAGCGAATTTTACTGTCCACCTAGTGTAATGAGTCAACTAAAATTGTCATGGAGGCTGTTAATGGACACTAGGGTTGGCGTGTGAAAGACGTTTGACAGAGGGGGCACCAATTATCGAGGTCTGGCTGACTGCAACATACGCACACGCACAAATTCAGACGGTCACAACTGTTCATTCTTCTACTCACGGCTAATGCAACACATAGACACAACGCTCGGACAAAGGGTGCTTAAACTTGCTCCTTGAAACAACCTTTTAATCATCAGACACCGTGGTTCCTATATCCCTCTCCCTCTTTCTCCTCTTCCGCCAGCGCGCACCGCTGTTGTCGGTGTCTTCGGTCTTCTCCGGCCAACGATGACTAGACCCGATGACTGTTATGCTCTGATCACACTCACTACTTAGAAACTCTATTAGTAGACATAGGATTATCGGGAATGGAATGGATGAAAGTGAAGGGAATAAATGATAGTCGGTAGACTATGCTAGCTTATGTTGGTTGCTCATAAACTCAGGGCAGAATGAAAGATTTATAGGTCCCCTCATTCTACGATTACTAAGGAGAGGGAGAGAGAGAAAGAAAGAGAGAGAAGACTTTATGGACAACGAACGTCCTCAGCATTTTGTGGCGCATTTCCGGGTTAAGAGAGATCTCTCGAGAGACTTACGCTTTATTTTGAAAGTAAAATTCCAAAAACTTTCACAAAAATGTCCTCCATTCATTGATTGGGCACACAAACTATATATTACAGGAAGATCACAAGTGAATGGGTCAAAACTGCAACTATTGACATCATGAAGAATCGTCCCCTGAATTACTCAAAACGTAGATCAAATTGGACTTCCTTCAAAAAGGTACCAGCGTTGTCCGCTGATGACCTTATTATTGTAGTTCGAGTAAACAAAACAAATTGGGTGTATAACGCGTGATATAGGCCAAACGATGTAACCGAAATTAAACAGTAACAAACAGACAGAGGGAGAAGAAGAAAGAATGGACTTTAAAGACGATGAAGATACTCAGCATTTTGTCACACATTTCCGGGTAATCAGCTTCTCCTATTCCAGTGGGACCGTCAAACAACAGTTTCAGACCACCGCCGTGGGTGTCTACGCATACTTGAAGCTTTCCAACTGACAGGATAATGCAGCCCTCGTGGTCAGTGATGTGTGTATGTGGAATGACTGACACGAGGGCTGCGTCAGGCACGCTGGGTTCTTC
>WEDG01013973.1:0-12916 GCA_017591395.1 Schistocephalus solidus
AAGCCTTTGTTTTCATTCTGTCTTGGCAGTGGCCTTTTTTAACGGCTACTAGAAACGGGGTAAAATTTCAACTAGTAGAGAAACCCTATGAAATTTAAAGAAGCTTACTTTGATTTTCAAGGAGCCCACTGCATAACAGCTAAGTCGAACAGTGTGCAGATTTAGCTTCCTTGATCGCGGTCAGGCACAATCGGTTGTAGGAAAGGTAGATAAACATTGCCAACAAAGAGTTAAAAGGTCATTTCTGGCTCATTAGCCATCATCAGCCAGTCATTACCAACCTCAAGTGGTGGTGCCCCACCCGAGGCTTAAACTTGTGATCTGTTGATTGGAATTCTAATGCTTTAACCAAGCAATCAATTATTTTTCGCTAATCTTTCTGTTCCTGAACCATGCAATTTAACACTTGGACTATTTTAACACAGACAAAATCAAAGACTGGACCATCCCGCTACTATCCTGGGAGGGCTCTAGAAATGTCAAAACGATAACAAAAAAAATATTTTTTCGCGAAAACGAGAATTTCGGACATTGACTATAACACAAAGAAATTAAATTAGGCTAACTAAAAGAGTGCATAAGGAAAGGGTTGCACTACATTGGGTTAATAATGAACTAGAATTACAAAATACAAAAATAGCACTTTTGTGATTATCCGTTCCGTTTAAAACATCATGGTCTGTGTGACGTAAAGACAGTCCGGTTTTCTTTAGTGGTGTGTCCAATGTGATTATTGAGCACAGTATAAAGCTTTTCTAGCCATTGCTTTCGATGGCCAAATATTTGCCAGATCGTCGAACAACTTTGTACAGTCAGTCATAGGGAGGTTGAAGTGGGTGGCGGACAGTATCGTGTCGGAACAGGAGGAATTCACATGTGTCCAGGCTTGGAGGGACGAAGGAATTGGCCAATGATGCTCTCGGTGATGCACATGGCAGTGCGTTGTCGCTCCACATAATCACTAGGATCCAAAGATGTTAGCGCATTTTAAGGAGATAGTAACTAACCAGGTAGTCGTAGAGGAGTTCGGCCTTTGAGTTTAGAATGGATAGACAACCTCAATATAGAAAATGTATCAGCCCATCGGGAAGGATCGAGCTGGGCCATGAGGGCTGTCTTCAGCTGTCAATGAAGACTTTCCACAAGAAACTTTGCTTAAAGAGGGTATGAGCGAAGTAATAAAATACTGCAGCTAACGTAACAGGTGACACGCGACGCTTTGTAAAATAGTACTCAGTTCCTCCTCGGACGTGCGATCGATCGTCCTTCGTCTAACTTCGCTCACTGTTATCTCACGAGGTTATGCGCGACAAAGAAAGTTTCAACTCACTTACGCCCAATGACATGCGCGCACGTATTTTCCCATTGCTGAGCGTCTCACGCTCCTCGCTTATATCTTTCTCAGTCTTAACCGAATAGACATCTTTGGAGTGAACACACTGAGCCTTATTCAGCAGACGGGATGCCTAAGCATGGCTCTCATGAATAGGTGATGACAGCTCACTTGATCGCCCTCTCACGTGCATTTATTGATATCGCTCAGCGCTTCACTCGCAGTCCATAGCTATTCGTCTCAGTTTAGACAAAATGCACATTGTTAACAGCCCGCAGTCTGCGGCTTATTTACCTGTCAAAATGCTCAGCAGTGTTAAAATCGACGTGTGCGAGGACAAGGTAGAGATACCACTTTCACAAAGGTTTAGTGCTTCTAGATAACCACAAATAATTATAAAATCTGGCTCAGCAGAGTGCATGCTGAACACGAGTACAAAATACTCAGCTTTAGCACGAAAAGATGCACTCTTTGGAACACGGAAAGTATTAACCTGATGTTTCGGATTTTCATTCGAACCCATCATACGATATATTCGCAGATACGGGTTGAATATCTAATTGTTAAGAATCAGAAAAAGAAGAAGAACAAGAAGAAAATGCGATCGGTGGAAGATGGGGGTTAATTTGCCCGAAGTTCCAGATTCTCGCTCCGGCCCACAATCGATTAATAAGCGCGCTGACCTATTGATTCTATACTTTGTTTTGATAGAGGTATTATCAACGCAGGGTGGACGCGAAGGCGAACGGTTTCAGTGAAAGCAAGTCAACTGGCATAGGAGTCATCAAACCAAAAATCGATATCAGGGACGAAATTTCGGCAATAACTTAGTCTCATGCGGACTATCGAGCGATCATCGGAACATGAAAGACACTTAGCAATTAGCGTGAGATCTACTATTAAGTTAAGGCATGCGATCGAATAGCAACTGCATCCTATAACTGTTGTACTTCTTGGGACATCATGAATCTTTTCTGCGGCTGTCACTGATGGTATGTATGATGTCAGTTTATTCTTCTGAACTGCTTCCTGGGACTTGGATTATATGTGGCAGTACATTATCATAATCGTGCGAATATGCCCATATTGCCAATAAACATATTAAAATAAAAACTGATAAAGGTTCAAAACATTTCCTAAATTTTGCAAAGCAGTGCACACGCTTGCTAAATTCCAGAGAATCCTCTCATCCCTCAACTTTGTAGGAAAGGAATATGGTCGAAAAATGCCTTGGGTACAAGTGCACTCAAAGCTAAACAGCCCACATACGCAAATCGTAGGCTCAACTTGGTTTTATTAGGATAGATTGCCTATCTCATCAAATGTCATCTGAAATTTCAAAATATGTATTCTATTTTGAATAAATTCTCAAATTGGTTTGTAGTATCTATTAACGTGCAGCAAAATGTCATGATGTTTTAAGCATTCCATGATGCCAGTTTTTGAACGATATTCTCCCTGAACGCCTTAAAAAATTACTATTAAGTTAATAGGAACTTTCCTCTTTGATTTTAAAAGCTCTTATAAACTCAAATATAGGTAATAGACTACGCACAAAAAAATTATTTTTCTACATGTTTGGTAGGATATTATGCATTCTTCAAAATTTCTATTTTAAGACATTGTATATTACTGTTTTACAGCTGTTCCGTAAGATGCTTTTTTTTAAATGCTGACATCCCGGCGTGAATGAAAAATCTTGCGATTATACTGTGAAATAATTTATATTACAATACAGCTTAAGATACGTGTTGCAATGGAAAACATATTTCCGATTTTTCGGAGACATTTCGTTATATAGGCAATCTATTGTACGTGTACCAGGATGAATACGTAATGTCCGACATGCGATATTCCGCGCGACACAACAGTGATGGCAAGGCAGTGCACACGCTTGCTTAATTCCAGAGATGCCGTCGTGCGTGGCTGGTGTGTATGGATGCTTTGTGGAGTGGGAGTAGAGCTGATAGGTTCAGATGTGATGATGGGGTCTGAACTGATATTTATCACCTTAGGTTTGCATGGAGGAACCTAAGGCCGAGTATGTCCATGCAATGACTAAATGTCCTGGGAAGATCAAATTACAGTTCAGAGAATGACGGTCCGTCCTTTGATAAGTAGCTGCACATTATGGGGCATGGGATACGTAAGTCAGCGCATGATGTCCGGCTCAATGTTAGTTTCACTGGACATCTGCACTTCCACATCACTCATGCGAACACTCCACTAACAACTGCCCTGGTTCAGCACGTCCCCTGCTGCGCAAAAGTTTATTGATTTTTGCTGAGAAGTTAGGGTCCTCGAATTTAGCGAACTAGGTATTACGTTATTAATTGCCATACTGGCATTGCTGATATTACATAAGAGTCCAGATGCGCGTCTTTCAAAGATCTTATACGACAGCAGGGCACAGCTGCAAGGGGTTTTGCTCACTCATCACGGAGTCCCCAGCGTACCCCATGTTTTTTCTGCTATACCAACTCCAGTTTTCCTCTCGTGTTGTTTAACTTTCCAACGCAATTAATGCGCAAACCAGAAGAATACGCAGGGAACGAGGGGCAACCCACTGATTAGCCAATCACATCGCAGATGTGTCAGACAGCGGTACATAATCGGCGAAACAAACGTGTCTGGGCTTTCAGCTTCTATGTGAGCTGTCAGTAGGGTAAGCAATTAACTATTTCGAAAGAAGAAGAAGAAGAAGAAGAAGAAGAAGAAGAAGGAGAAGAAGTTATCGTTGTAACATGAAATTTCTTGGCCTGACGTTTTTGGTTCACCCTCGAAACTCTCCTCAGAGACATTAACGGATAAGTGTGATGAGGTCGCTGGAGGTGCAGTATTTATAGGACAGGGTTGATTTGCCACCACATGCCTAATCCAATAAGCAGATCTCGCGTTCATTGTTGTTTGTGCATAATACAATAATTGATGGTTAATCTGCGTCCAATTTGCTGATAGTCAAAATTTCATAACTATTCTCGAATCTTGGCGTGATGATCACTCGGCATTTTTATCACATCTTACTGGAACCTTTGGCAACTCACGTCTTAGCCACATGTATAATTACCCTGCCTAAGCAAAGTCTCAGCACAGAACATGGGACCGCGTGTTCATTGTGCTTATTAATCGGCTGAGAACCGGAAACCGAAGACTACAGCTGTTAACGTCCCACGACCCTTGTAGAAATTTTGATGAGCGCTACTGCCCCCAAGAACGCCTCGGAAGCCGTTATCCGTCTTCTCACACCCCTAAGAGTTGGAGCTGCACATCGACGGAGGCGAATATCAGGGGCCAAATCTTACTTCTCACGTGAAAAGGATGCGGATTACCAGCAGTCCTGGTGACAGCGAGCCAAATTGCCGAGTAATCGTCACGCCACGGATCGACAACAGTGAGGAAATAATGGCAATTAACGACTCGAGTATGGGCCGAAAAGCCATCATCGCATCAACTATGCCTCCTGGCAAAGACCACGAGGACTGCCATATTTAGCAGGTCTGTGTTTGCCTGGCCACCACACCGCATACATTGTGCTTCTAGTACTCCTTGCTGCATCTTTCTCTGATGATGGGTTCCAAAGCGGATCCAAAATCTCAGGTCAATCGACACCATGTTCCAAGGATCACCTCTTTTTCTTTTGAATTGCTTCCTGGTACTCGACTGTTCACATCTATTAGAAATTACCTTGTTGATGACTACTCGCTGCCTGGTGGCAGCTTTTCACGGAGGTACCTAAGGCCGGATATGTCCATGCGATGACTCAGTTGCTTAGATAAGAGGTTGTGGACCAATTTCTAGATTGCCGTGTTTGATGGCTGTATCTTATTTCGTGTCTTTTCCAAAATAACTCGCTTTTTTGGCTTGTATGTGATGCGCTGAAGCTGGGCTTGTATTAGCAAGGTCCTCATTGGTGGACGCAGCAAGACCGCGGGCACACCCTTCTATTTTGCTCGATGACAGTCATGCATTTCTGTAGACGCCGGTGACTGTCATCGATCAGAACTCTCCTGTCTGTTTGGTAAATCGCTAAGCAACTTCTCCGTCCATGGCAACGTTAACGGGAGCCTTAAGTCTCAGGCGTCGCGGTGTCAGTCCCTTTTGGATGCATTGGTGTAAAAAAACGTAGTTGCTCGTACGACACTGTCTCTCGTCTAGCGAATACCTCTGAGTTCCGAGCGGTTTAAAGCGCATCGTGTCCGAATTTTTCACGAATACGGGTGATGTTCGTATTTCAGGTGTGTGTGTGTATAAGTAGAAAAGAACAAGGTCATTCGCTCGCCGGGAGCATGGCTTTAGTAATGTGAGATTTTGAAAACTCATTGGAGCCCATTGTCAGAGATAAAAGTGTTACAAATATAAGAAACATATAAAGGTGGCGGGGCCAATCGACTACCACTGGCGACAAAAACATTTTTGAATAGTTTGTAGCAAAAGCAGATTGATGAAATATTCCGAGAGAAAATATCTCCTTGGATTATCTTACTTGATGTGGCAGTTTACCAGCAAACCTCTTGAGATCGTCGTCGAAGGTGAAATGGGCAATGCTGTTTGACAGAATACATTAATGACGATTTCAGTTTGCAAACGATTGGAAGAAGCCTAAAGTTACCAGCTCAAATAATGTTTTTGAAATACAATAAATTACGTTGGATGACGACACTACTGGAAGGATTTTGCGTTACAGAACACGTTGTACCAAAAGCATGCGTCATATTTTGGAATTCGTTTGACTAATAAAAAATGAAACATTAAAATTGAAACATACCCATTCTATAATTTGCCTTGAGCATTCGTAAATGCATCAGTTGAAAAAAAGATTTCACCACATTGACACCCAAGGTGCTATTTCGGGTAATAAAATACTATAGTTTACGGAAAATATTACTCGCTACGCTTCGTGAAATAGTACTCAGTTCTTTCAAAGACGTGCAATCGATTGTTGATCATCTAACTTCATTCACTGCGTTCCCTGAGGCGAAAAACTGCCTCAGGCTGCACGCTTAACGTAGACTTGTTTTACGGTATTTTTAATAGGCCATTCGTCATCAGCTAGGATGCCTTTAACTCAGTTTCTGCTGTTGTACTCCGTGAAAATATCAAATTAGAACAGATCAGTATTTGAAGATAAATTTTGTTAAAGAACAGACAAATTCTTATTTATTTACTCAGACATAAGAAGAGAAATTGGAGATGGTCGTTGTTCATATCAATTAATAATATTCGTTAAAGTCCAGTGGGTACATTGTTTGGATAAAAGGATGTTGGCATGCTGTAAAGGCCATTTCGTGGATATCTTTTTATAAAACGGCCCAATATTTCGATAGAAATGAGGGTTCTGTTAATACGTTCAATACTGTAAACTACCAGCAACACCTCTGACTTGTTATTCTAAAAGTATAGTCTAACCGCACAGGTGCTGTTCACGTTTATATCGTCGTTTTGTAAAAAATGTCCCGACTCCAGAGTAGAAGCCTGGGTAAAATTTTAAATAATTGCCCCCTTCGCATGGGCCCAAACATCGATGTATCCTATTTCCCAAAAACGGCTTTTGGCCAGGGACGTCAACAATGCGTGGTCAGCAAAGTAGAACTTCTGGTTGACGTTGTCTGAACCCCCTGCTCCTCATCCTCCCGGTCGCACCCACATGCTACAGCCTCAGATGGCAGGCACCGGGGGTTAAATTCCTCTGCTTTCGAAAGACTAAAGTGCGCTGACGGCAGAATTCTGTCTGCGTACTGAAGCGTTCGCGTCAAAAGGGGTCATCTACTCAGCTTGCTCTTTGAAAACCCTTCAAGTAGTGCCAACCGTCATCTTTGGAGCAGAGCACAGAGGAGATTTATAATGTAAACGTCTTGAGGACTGGACTTTTTGCTGAAGGAGTTTTTGATGTAGAACCCATGGCCTCAATCGCCACGCACATCGCAAACACCGCAAGGAAATTTTGTTGTCCGCTCGGAGACGCAAAATTACTCCATGCCCGTTAACAGGTAACTTTAAAGCATTCCGTCAGTTGAATTAGCCGCAGGTTTGGAGGTGCCAAGACTGACTATTTTGTTTTAAGTGAGACGTTAACGGGAAATACTGAGTGAAGGAAATAGCGGTGCGTGCAAGTGAGCGGGATGAAGTGAGCTGACACCACCTTAGTCGTGCTCCCACTCGCGAGGAAAATGATTCGTCAGTTCAGTTCAGTTCAGTTTTATTAAGAGAAATATAGGCGAAGCCTTTGAGCTCCCTATTGATGTCATTGACACTGTAAATTAAAAAGGCTGACATATAATGGACGTTGGACAAAGGGTTATCTCCCCGACACACTGCAGGGCATCGGACAAACAATTATAAAATAATGTTACTCAAAAATAGGGAGTAGAATGTTATATGACGCTAAAATTGTGGATGGGAATATGTTTCAGGAAATGTGTTAGGTTCGGATGTCGTGGTGGTACTTATGACTGTACTGGTCAAACTTCCGCTTAAAAGTGTCAACGGATGGGGACATGATTATGTCGGCCGGCAGAGCATTCCAGGCCTTAATCACTCTGTTGGAGAAGAAGAACCTTCTTGTGTCGAGTCTTGCACCTGTCACACGTAGTTTAATGGGATGTCCTCGCAAAGTAGTGGTAGTGGCCAGCTCAAAGACGTCACCAGATGCAAGGCAACAATCCTGAAGCCGCAGCATTCGGAAGGCTTGTATTAAGTCGCCGCGTAGCTGTCTATAGTCCAGAGGAAACAGATCAAGATTAGACAATCATGTCTCGTAAGGCAGGCAGCTTTGACCTTGAACAAGCTTGGTTGCACGTCTTTGGACCTTCTCAAGGGTGTTGTGGTATTTGACAGAACACGGTCTCCAGGCTTGTATGGCAAATTCCAATTGTAGTCGCACGAAAATCCCGAAGACCTTATTAAAGCACTCTTTGTCGAACTTTGCAAACGCTCGCTTAATTAGATACAAGCTTGACACAGCAGATTTTGCTACTTTTGAGCAATGAAACGATGGCTTTAGTGTGGGCGTGATCCATTCTCCTAGATCTTTCTGAGCCTCTACCTCTGGTAGTGGTGTGTCGTCCAGATAGTAAATTCTCTGGTGCCCGGAGCTGTTTCTGCCGAATCGCAGAATATTACACTTGATAGCATTGAATGGGAGGAGCCAGTTGTGCGACCATTCCTCGAGTCGATGCAAGTTCGCCTGTAGATTTTCTTTATCAGCTGCGTTGTGGATGACCTTCCAAAGCTGTATGTCGTCAGCAAACATGGCGGTGTCACAGTCCAAGCCACTTACGCAATCATCAATGTATATAAGGAAGAGGATAGGGCCATTTCACTGACGTTTCATTTGTAAAAAACGGTATTCCCCGACGTAACTTTCCGCATATGCGATCGTATTTTATGGAATTTCTTTTGTAGTTGATTGTCAGATTTGCTAGTCCTTTTTTCCCCAATGGCTTACTTACAAGAGCCCTCATTGTATACTCTTTAAATGCAAACAATTAAAAAAAGCTGAACGCATTCCCCTTTGACTACGAACTGAAAGAGTCAGTTGACAAGGAAAAGGTACTGCAATGAACATTTCTGGCTTATTGGGCTAAAAAAAAAGCAAAATATCCGTTACCCCTTGTAGGGCTTTGAACATTAAGCACTGAATACTCCACATTAGAAACTCTGGTCCCATAAACATGAAGGGGGATAAAGCTGGATGACGAACATTAATACAGTAGATTTCCTTACTCAAGAAGTATAAACAAAAAATGTAAAATGTGTTTTAGATTACAACATATTAGATTAAGATGGGTGGCAGATTAATAATGCCTACCTCCTTCCAGCTTAAGCAGAATATCGGCATTAAAATGAGTTTATTGTCTACCGCATGCATAAACTGCAATCTGTTGAAAATGATTATTTAATGATTAATAATTAAAACATTAAAATAAAAAGTTAAAATTAATTTCCTCATTGATATTACATGTCTTTAAAAATTCAAATATGTCTTATAATGAGAGCAGGCGCAACATTATTCCCCCTGATACAAATTTCGTTGATACGACTTGTTTTTACTCTAAAAAACAAGAACGAGTTATTTTAGTTTAAAAATCTTTTTATTAATTGTTATATTGACTGCATGATATCCATGCTAAAAGTCGTATTTTTTCGAATAAGACAAACAGACATATTTATAAGTCATTAAGGATATGTATTTTAAGGTTTATTAATATTTGCAGTGGATGGAGATCATACTGTGTGGCTTAAAAGTTGCACTAATAGATGGACAAGGCCGATAATTTATAAATGGATATATCCCAGTTTTTAAAAACAAAAGTATAAAATTTTTTAAAGCCGTAAACAACCCTTCCTTCAAGTAACTGACTTACAGAAAACGTGAGTTGTTACCAATTTATACGAAAACTTAAGGTCATTTTGCAAGGTTTTTATAAATAACATTTGAGCATATAAAGATTTTGTAAACAATGCGATTATTTGATACTAAATAAGTATTAACGTTTTACTAAGCGTAGATTTTTTAGACGGTTGGAAAGAACCTCGTTCAAAAGGTGGCATAGTACTGTACGTCGCCGGTGGCCATTCCAGACTTATTTGGTTTTTTCGGCAATTTCCTCTGCATATGTTAACGGATGCTGTGCGAATACATGTATCGGCTGCAGATTAAAGGTCAAGCTGCAACGAAAGGAATGTGTCTCCTCACCCGATCACCAGACATTTTCCAGCAGTTTTAAATATTCTCGATCGCATACGATAAGGCAACGAGCCCGTGGTACAAGGGTATGCCTTTAAATACTCTATAGGCAAATACTCCTCGCTTCAGTCTTGCCAGACTTCTAGTGGTGGCCCATAACATATCCAAATTACGTCTTTTTTAATTGTTGTCCAAATCGACGCCCCATTGATAAATATTTTTACAAAAACACGGAAATATTTACCCTCCTTACTTATACAGGTGTTTAAGTGTGAAATTAACTGAAAGGTATACATGCCCATGTTTGAAACTTGAACGTAATATCAATCTTAAGCATAACCTGAACTCCTGAATAATCATTTCGCGTAAAGCCATTCCTCTCCAGGTGAAGGTTAGAGCATGATTAAGTCAATCACTATTTTTAATATACTGCAAATGCCTTCGGTAAATGTAAATTATGTTCTGTCAATGTAAATCATAAGGAAAATAGAGGAAGGAGCATGTTTACTGTGGAAGTATCCCTAGAAACCTTGCAGCCAGTCATCCTCCACTTATTGTGGCGATACTTCAAATAAAAAGACAATGAGATATTTAAAAAATTTACATAATAAGATTCAACTATTAGGAGAAAGTTGAGGTCTCGGTTTCTGTTCGTCGGTATCCTAAGAGGTATGTCCTGTCAGCTATGGTAATAATTAAAATATCAACGTTAATGTACAGCACGATGTATGCCAAACACCACGGCACATGAACCGAAGAGATTTTGTCACCATTTACTTAGAATGAAGAGAAAAGGCAACATAGTTCACCAATCGATCAGAAACCTGCTTCAAAAAATGCAAAGCAAGCAAGCCATGATTCCGGAGAGAAAAGGGCCTTCTCTTCTTTTCGTTCAGGCAGCCTATCATTTTATCGCAAAATTTACCTCTCAACACTATCATGCTGACTTCATACTTGAGCTATTTAGAAGAACTTTTGCATCCTATAATGCTGATATTTCCACGTACCTTAATTGTTTAGGAGTAGAAACTATGGCTTGGCAGTTCATCATTTGGAAGTTGTACACAATTTTTCTGTTTTGACTTTATAGGGCCAGGCTGTAACAGCATTGTGGGTTTACAAATTTGCATGCATTGACTAGTGAGAACTCGGCTGACCGAACACAAAATGGGATTTCTAGCCTTCCTCAACAGTCAGATGCTCGTCTGAATTGCCAAATGGGTTTTACAACACCAATTTTAAAGATGGAATCACCAGAAAGCGGGGTGGTTTTCAGCAAAACAATTTTCCGGCAATTATCCAAAGGACATTGCAAACTTAAAAAAATGTGTTTCAGGCATCATAAGCGATTCATTTCCGTCCACAATAGGCATATTTGTTTTAATTAAACTTGCTAGGGATGCGAAAGTTCAACCACCATAGTCCGGCGATGTCCATCGTATGCTCCACAGCGGGGTGGTTCAAGGATGGTGACATACGCTGATCTAAAGTGAGAGCAGGCATTTGCTGCATCTACTTCACTCTCTCATCCTCTCTCCCTCCTGGGCTCGATGCGTAGACAGAGTGAAGATAACTGGAGGTGGGAAAAGGCACTGGAATTGACATTAATTAACCGAATGAACATTTTTGGGTCTTAAAATGTTCCAAATTATAAAAGTTGTGCAGTTAAAAATACACTTTCTTTGTGTATGCACAACAAAGACCACATTTTCTACCAAATGTGTACAAGAAAGATATTTTTGTTTGTCAGGGGTATCAAAACAAACCATGCATCAAATGCTAAACATGTACAGTTTCTGCATGAGGCCGAAATGAAGCATGCTCGTTGAGTAAAATTCCGGTTTTACTGACTTTCCGTGGATAACTCTACACAATACTTGATATTTATAAGCCTTTTTGCGTGGAACACCTTTTTCCCATTTTTGCTTAGAATTTCAGGATATGGGACGCCGGCTGTAAGCAAGCATAGCAAAAAAAGACAACAGGCCATCAGAAACTCTATTGAGCTCGCTCGATGCAGAGGCAGCACAGGAAAACAGAGCTATTTCGGTCCTTCTATGTCATTTGACTGTGAGAACTCAAGGCACCAACCGTAAAAGTGTCAACGGGGTGAAGTACGGGTTTGGCCACCATAAGTCTTAGCAGATAACCTTCGTCGATGAAAGCTTACCGATCAGCTTACCGGACCTTACTCGTCCCGGTTCCGCCCTGAAATTCATTCTCGAGCCCCGCCAGCAGCCGCACAGTGACTACTAATAGTACGGGTTGTGTATGACTGGCTAGTGAGCCAGAAATGGTCATTGCAGTGTCCATGGTCTTTGTCGACATTGTTCAGATCACAGTAATCTCTGCGTGTTCTGAACTAACGAATATTTTGCGGTAAACCTGACACATGGTTGAGAGCATTTGCAGTGCGCAGTGACATGGTTTCTCTATCTGGCTTTATTTATGTTCCATGGGAAAATGGCATCTTCAGGCAGATGGTTCCAATCACGTCCTTGGAAGTTAGGAGGATCTACTGTGAAATGTGAACGTACGTGGTGTAGATGATGACACATTCATCTCAACAGGATATTCAGGTGAGTGGCTTCCAAGGTTCCTACATACATTCTCGGCTTTCACATTGCAATTTTACAAACTATGGCATAAACCAGCTTACTGGTCAATTAGGCCTTTTTTGGCGGTTTTCGAGGTCACCAAAGACTGAATCATAGACCGGCACCGTTATGCCGCACGTGTGTCCTGTAGATGACCTATAAAGACGCCAGTGAGCGAGCTCAATGCTACCGTTGTAAGTGCATATCCGAACACGGAAGAAGATAAGAGGTCTGAATAGCAATCAGATCTTCAAGCTCCCATTTTATTAGGGAACTTTTCATCCTCCAGCATCATTCACG
>WEDG01013974.1:0-11765 GCA_017591395.1 Schistocephalus solidus
GCGGTCGCATAGCGACTTGTAGCATATGATGAAATGAAATGAAATGAAATGATGAAATGGAACCGACAAAGACAAGGGAGACCGAAATTGCCATTTTTGGCCTATTATCCGTAATCAGCCAGCCATGCCCATATGTTATTTATAATTTTGAAGTCAAATATGTTCTTTGAAAATTTTCGACGTCGGTTTCCCAGGTCGTCGTCAGACGCAGAGTAAATTAAATGTGCCAAGAAACGGCTAGCATCGTAAGTGCACTTAAAAATCGATAATGGCTTGGCGTTTGCGCTATTTGGCCGTCGCTGTGTTCCTCATCCGGTTAGGATTGGCTTACGTCTCTTCCGCTCCTGCCACTTCAGCAGGATCTGTCTGAGCGCATGGCCTCTAAGAACTCTCGGCCTTCCAGACTGCGACGATGCAAGTTTTGTCCCACGAGAAGATGGGCCCCGTGCTCCGGGTGTGCATGGTGACTTGAGGGATGTGGTCTCGCCTTTTCACCGCCAATTGATGTTCGTGGGCGGGGTTTGCAGTCTGACCACAATAAATGGCATCGCACGCGTCACATTGGATATTGCAGACAACTTCTTTCCTGTCCAAATATTTAACCCTATCCTTAGAGTGTACCAGCTGCGTGTGTAAATTCGTCGGTTTTTGTGCCACTTGAATTTGGTGCTTCCTTAGTTTTCTTTCAACGAGGTTCGACACATTTTTATGTAAGGAAGTGTTTGCCAAATATACGACTTAGGCACTGGATTGGAACTGTCTGAGTCTCTTTTCATTGACTCCTGGTGCTTCAAGTAGCGGCGTACGAAATCTCTATGGTAACCATTTTGAGAAAGTAATTTAGTTCAACATGTTTGTCCTCTTCGTCCAAACGGTGTGCTTTTGTTCGAATAAACAGACTGTTCACAGACTCTGGTTGTGAAAGATAGGGTGATGGCTCCCGTAGTGTAAGATGACCTCTTTTGATACTTCTTTGGATACCCACCTTTCATCACACATGCACACACATATAGGTATATATATTTACACGTAAGACAAGACAACGAGCACGTGGCGCAGTGGTCAGGGCGTTAGACTAACCAACAGGTCGCGGGTTCAAGCCTCAGTTGCCGCATGGTATGGCTGGCCAACGTTCTCGTATTTATCATCTCCCGATGAACACAAAGAATAAAAGACACGTTCATCCCCTGAGTACTGTGCTTACACTTCCCATGGCCCTTGATTCGTCCCGTCTCGCCGCCTGCTTCGTGTTATAACCGACGAGAAGGCAAAGGTGATCGGCCGAGCCAATGAGGAGATGGCCAGACTGATGCTAGAAACTTGTCCCTCAAATGGCACACTTAACCGGGCCACAGATGTACACCCCGCCTACCAGGCGTTCCGTAAGACTCAAGTCAGTTCAGAGAAGACCAATAGAACGAGCGATAAAAGTCGCACATGGCCGAAACCCACGGAGGAAAGAAGAGGCACTGATCGGGAGTCATGTGGCCAGCATGGCATGCTATCCCACAAGCGCGCCCGCGAGGCCGAAAGCATTAAGCATGAGCAGCAACGTCTGATCAGTCCACCGTCTGAAGAGCGGGAAGGCGACAAGCACGCTGGCGTAGCGGCAATGTCGACAGCCGCGAAGGGGACACACGTCACGCGAGTCCGCCATTAGTTGATAGCGGAGGGGCGGGAACCGACCAATGGACATCAGGCAAGTTAAAGTACGTGCGCTGAGGCGAGACGAGTCAAGGTCCACTGGAAGAGTAAGCATAGTAGTTTGATGGTGGAAACGTGAAAGTTTCTGAAACGTCCGTTTAAAGATATATCGGTCCATGAACGCGTCTCTTCTTCGTCTTCATCTGGGGGGGGGGGGGGGGGAATGAACACGATAGCCTACCTTGACCTCGTATCTTCATGCATACATGTATATGTCGCAGAAGGGATGACAGACAATGTGGGTAGATTGATTCAGGATGCCTTAGGCTTATTCTGCTTTCATTCAGCCAATCCTAACCCTGACTACCAGCTGGGACCGGAAAAAATAAATATGCGCTTGAGTACGGCGCATATATTCCACAAACTGGGTCTAGCAGATGGTTCATAAGCACTTAATCGAACCGAAGTTCATCAGTGCCTCGCCACCTGTCATCTTCTATCGCTGCAGATCGGATATTTATTGAAACAGGAAAAGGCGAACATCGATCTATTGGCTTCCCGAAGCAAACAAGTTCCGTATTGGTGACAAAGGTCACCAACAGGTAACCAACTACGGAGCTTTTTTGCTTCGGGACGGCAATAGATCTGTGTGCAACCATTCTTGATTGAATATCTATATGTATTCTATTCGTGGAAATTTGAATTTCGTTTAGTTCCTGAGCATAACCCCTCTATATTCTACTAATTACTGTACTACTAATTTCCTAATGTAGTGCTGAAACCGCGACAAAGTAAGTAATGCATGGTCATGCAGCCAAGTAAATAATGGCAGCTAAATACACACAATGACGCTGAGTTATTCTTTGCGTTATCCTCGGGCCAATTATGCAGCAAGAATTAGTGTAATATGCACTATGTGGGCCTTCTTGCCTGCTTGCTCTTGAGTAAAATCTCTAACACTGCTACGCGAGGTTGTGAGTACAAATGTTTCCTTTTCACTGCGTAGGGATCGGGTGACCATGGAGAAAAATTGTTTCTGCTTGATTTCTTGTTGGAAGTTCGCAGAAGTAAGTGTCCATGCGGTTATACTTTAAGAGGTCTGCTGCGAATGAAAACACTGGGCTATAATTAGCAAACGCATTCACGAGCGTACCATCTTCCGCGTGCAGTAAAAATTTTCTTTCGTAAGTTTCTCTTTCCTTTTTTCTAACAGCGGAAGGTGATAAGTGTCAAGTCTTTCCTTAAAATGTCAGTAAACACTACACTTCTGGATCTTCGTCGTCATTTTTTATCCATTTAGTCACCGACTTTGTGTAGGACTGAGTTGAGCAGGTCGTCTCAGCAGGACTCGTCCAACAGACGGGTTTTACTAGAACAGTACCAGGGTGTTTATTCGATGACGAATCTAAAGGAGGGGACTTCGCATACGGTTGCGACCACACCGGGGTAAACGTTTAGTTCGCTTCCACATAGAAGTAGAAGCGGGTGAACACAGATGATTCCTCTACGATTATCATTACTATTCCTTCAGAAGGGTTTTATTCTTCTGATCTGGGATTAGAATTCTCCATGCCATTAAGATAGCGCTTCGTCATGGGTGGTGTTGACTGCTTTTTGACATAGTCAATGACTCAGCTCAAAGTGATTCCTGGTATTGCCAAGCCAAATATTTCTCCCCAATCGTCCGGGGAACTGCACACGCACTCATGGGTTAAGTTACTAAAAGGACACAAAAAGTGACCCTACGCACTGGTGGTTCCGCACAGTAGATGTGCTATCTCGTAAAATTTTAGCCGAAATTCAGCACTGTGTTTTCGACCCGAAAATATTACTTCAATAAAGTTTTATTAGTATTTATCGTGCAGCATCTGCCCACAAAATATTTCATTCACGTCTGGATATTGGCTATTGAATGGGTTTTTAAAGATTTCCTACTTAAGTAATATGCATTTTGCCCATTTTTTCGATTTACCTGTATATTTTCTAGCAAACATGCACGGAAGCCTGTTTTTTTGTATTCATGTGGTAGTAAGTGATGTCCTCTTCGGATGTCATACCTTGATATTTTTTTGGCTTAAACAAATTTCTAAATTGACAGATAATTTTGAAACCTACTGGCATTGCATTCCAGGTTTCCAAACAACATACTGTATACATTACGCCTATGGAAAATCACATATTTCTATACGGTATTAGGAAGTCGTCATATAATGATCATAATTTTTCAATGGATGTGGATAAGGTTTTATACTTTGTAATCAGTATTAATCAATACACGAATACAGTGCTCGGTGCGTGGACATTTACCCGTCTCTAAAATCGCATAATTAGAAAATTTAAAACCCAAAAACGCCCTTTCTTCAAGTGTATAATTTAACAGAGGTAATTGGCTACCACAGATATAGACAAAGGTATATTTGTGCAACTGTCTTCTATAAACTGCGTTTGGGTTTATATTGGAATTGAAAATCGATGGGAAACAATCATATCACTTAAGTATCCATTATTTACAGAGTTCAATTTTTGCGAGCCGTCGGAAAGAACCACGTTTAAAAGCTGTCGTCATGGCGTGACTGAAATATCATGGGGATATGCTGCACGATAGTTAATATTGCAACCATACTTACGTATTTTTTTCGAATCCAAAACACATTTTAGAATTTAGGTTAACATTTCGTGCGGTAGCACTTCTTCTGTTAATTTAACCAGTACAGTGCCTCCTACTGGGCTGATTATCATTCACAATCATGGAACAGAACCAGGGTGATTGTCGCCTAGTTGACGCGCTTTCTTAGAGAGAAGCCCCGACTCCTCCTGTGCTATGCTCTCGCTACTGTTAACAGTCCTGCGTTTTGATTGGGCCTCGTGGTATGAAAATGGCAACAAAGTACCCGAGTTACAAGCTTTACAATAATCCCATCGATTGAAATTCGGCAGAACTTTAGTTGAACGTTGTGTGCAGTTTTAACGTTTCAGAGCGCATGACGGTGAGACTGAATAGCCTAGGGCCTGTCAAGGGACCGCTGCCGCTGGTCCTCAGCTCCCCCCCATCCCCACTCTTTCCACATTTATTTAATGCTCACTTGTGCTGCGGGGACTGTCATGTGCGGGAGTTCGGCCATCTAGTGTTTTTGCGAGGTGCCTAGTCCGAATAGTAGCATGCGAACAAGGTCACTTCCTGTCCCACCTTGCGCTGTCTCGATGTAGGGACACGGCCACGACTCCGCATCGACGGCCCCTATTATGTCTCTGTTACCAGCAATCAACTGCATTCACCTACCCATCTGCATTGTTTGCTTTTCCTTCTCAGTGCCCGCCTTTCTTACAAACCCGCCGACAAACCGGTCCATCAGGTGGGGTTCGTACTACACATTTCCCTGTGACGCCGGTGGGACGGATGTCAATCTCGAGAGGCGACTTAACGGACAGGTTTACTTGCCTTCTGCTCATGCTTCTCTCTCTTTCTCTCTCATTGTTTAAATTATCGAATTTACCTAGGCCAGTTCTGCTCCTTCCCCCACGTTTGCCATATCCGTGTTGGCTTAGTCGGTTGCTTAAAACTAGATATGGATGTTGCTTTCGGCGGCGCGCGCCCACTGTGCCTCTATCACCATCGTCTTGATAGATAACCCAGACGATGAGAACTCACGGACTCTGCTTTAGGTAATCAAAATTGCGATGTTAGGTGTTGAACTTATAATCAACAGGTCGCGGGTTCGAGCCTCGTGTGGTGCAGTACCGGGGGCTGGCTATGGCTATCTGATGATGGCTAATAAGCCAGAACTAGCCATTCCAGTCTCTGGTCTTTGTCGGTAATGTTCCGGTGCCGATCATACTAGCCGCTGTGTGGCTGCTGGCGGGGCTCAAGACTGAGCCCCAAGGCAGCACGGGAAGAGCGTGTCTTGTAAAAGATCGGTGAGTGTCCATCCACTAATCTAAAGTTTTTTTTTCATTATCAAGTCCATGCTGGGGCAAGGGCCTTTATGTAGCTGGCTTTGCTTATTGCAATGCCTTGTGGCGTTTAAGAGAGAGCGAGAGAGTTTTTATTCTGCAGGGATGATTTTATACTAAAAAGAAGTAAACATTTTAAATAGAACAGTGCGGGCGGGTGCTGAATGATAAAAAGCGTGTCATTAAAATGCTAACTATGTGTTTGCTTACCCTACTATGCTAAAGCAACTTTCGCATGCGTCTGTTGATGATCACCTCCTTAGGGAGCCCTTCAGAAGAAAACTCACATATTGGGGACCGGCCGTTTTCTATGAAGAAGCCAGCTTCCCTGCCATCTGCTCCTATTTTGGTTAACCATCAAGTCTCTATCACTGTCACGTAACGTTCCTTGCATTGCAATGTGTTGCTATTTAGGCGACGGATTCCACACAGGCGTTGTTGAAAAGTAAAATCAATCCCTTGTTCTAGCCAACCTTTTGTATCATTGTTTTTAAATTTCTGTTGTATCATCTAATTGGTTCTTTTTCGCCTTCAAAATCTTTTACATCTTCATCCTTTCCCCTCTAGATCGTGAAGGCCAGACGAGTGAGGATATTGAATGATTCTTTGGTCGAGTGCAGGGCCCAGAACAGTGTCGCGGACAGGGTGGAGAAGGCCTATTTAACCATAATTCCTGGTTAGCTTCATCTTATTTGTCCAATTTTGCTTACTTTTTGTCGCACTAGTTTTCGTTCTCAGCATCCACCCGGCATCCGAACGTGTTTGCTGGAGAGAATAACAGACAGTACGCTTGATGACTGGTCTACTGCGCATATGTTCATAGAATTCGCAATAAATACTGTTCCTATCTGCGATGGTTTCGCATATATGCTAGCTGTACCGCTCAACATCGGGATACGTGGCAGCATCTACGAAATGGGTCTCGCTTTAGTGAAATGCAAGGGGCCTTGTAAACTGAGCAGGGACTACTTTCATTCTTCACTATTTCCGACGACCCCGGGTGATAACGTACACGCAGGTTGCTGTTGCGGAATTGGCTTCACAAAAACACGTGTTGACAAACCACTCTTTTCCTACTTCTTTATTTTGAGCACTTGACAACGCCTTTTCATTAACGGGAATTCAAGCACACAAAGGAGCAGGTCCTGGTAACATTTGTTTTCCATCGAATTCCCTTGGAACTCAAACGGGTTTTACCTCTAACAGTTTTCACATCTTCTGCCTTCGGTATGCAATTTCTTGACGATCAGAGGGGCAGGGTCGCCGGCGCCTCTTTCCGGTCAATATCTCTTCATGGATCGCTTAGACGTTTGGAATTAGAAATACGTGCAAACTTTAGGCCCTCAACTAACGGTGTCTTCGAGACCTCACACGCGTGTGCGCGAGCGTAAGTCGAGACAACCGCAAAAGCAACATAAGGAGTGCGTCGCTGGGCGGTTGCCTGTTAATCCAGTAAATCGCCTCCTCCATGCTACAGATGGATGCCACCTGTAAAAGAAATCTACGTTTACTTGCCTCGCCATGGGTGGTAAAACGTAATATATATCTTTTATCTCTATTCTCTGAGTTTGGACAAGGTCGACTCATTGATTGGCTACCATAGAGCTCCCTCTTTGTATTTGACCCTAGGCTAGCGGGCAGCCGCAACCGCGCGTCTGGTCAGTTTCAGTTTTCTATGGCCTGCTACATAAGGGGAGAGTTGCCAGATCGAACTTCCTGACCGAGACCTACCACTTTAGAGACCTTTTCCTAGCCATCATTTGGTTCAGTAGATTTGTTAAACATTTTTTTGAATCTGATTAACTTCCCTGTTTCCTCTTCTATCGTAAGCATGTAAGCATGTTCACTGACAGAGTATTGTCCTCTGTCATGCCCTCCCCCTCGTCTTCGGTGAAATTCGCGCGTGATACTGATCGAAGTACCTGCAGATCAACGAATCTTAAATATTTCGCCACAAGCTAGGTTAAGTTCTAAATTTTTTGCAGCATTATCAAAGTACCCAGACATTTTCTTCACTAATTCGATTGATTTACTTGCCCTCATTTGTTGCAGCAACATGGATGCGGCTATTTCCTCTGAAATCTTACTATCCTCACTACTCCTCGAGTGATAGTTATGAGAAATTTTCGCCTTTATGGAGATGCTAATCACGCCCAGTTCTGCAATTCTATTTGTACCCAGCCTTACATAAGATGGTATATTAAAGCGGGGCCTCTGTCAACTTACTCTCAAAAAGAAGATGGAAATTACCCAACCTTGACGTAACTTTTTTTTACCTCTGTGATTCCATGTGGCGTCTTCAGTCATGCACATGGCTTTCCATTTCCCTCAGAGAAGCATACTATTTGCTCCTCGTCGGTGCTTACCAGCCGACTGCTTGGTCAGTTATTAGGTAGGGGTGAGTTGTATTGCCTCTAAAACAGGCCTCGAGAACAGGAACCGTCCACAGTGCAGGTGTGTTTGCGCCAAATTCCAAGGAAAAGAGGGTTAGATTTATGATTTGGGGTAGGTTCAAGGTTAGTGTTCAGGTAATTTAGGGTTAATGTTAGGGCTAGTGTTAACTCTAAGGCTAGGGTTACGGCTTAAGTTTACGTAAGGGCTGGCTTTAGGGCGTTAGGACACGGGACTATTCACTCTTCTGGGGCTTATGTGCAGGAGCACCTTTTTTTACGTGGGCGGGCGTTCCTACTACCATGTCCCAGTTAAGGGACCATATAACTAATCCTTACCATTTGTGCAGCTCTCCGATGACGGGAAGACCGTTTGGTGTGGCATGTGCTCCAGGTTCTACGCTCTTCGTAGAACGCGAAAGCAAATCGTCTTCGATGCTCTTTTAGTTTATTACTCGCCTCATTTAGTATGGAATGGAACTGTAGTGTAGGATTTAGGGAATATTGCCAACAGAACCAATTACTGTTTCTCTAAAACTACTTAGTTGTTGCTCAATTTCATAGGCTTTATGAAGTCGACTTTTCCAGATGGGCTAATACACCTCGTGCCACTGCGGTAGGTCTACGCAGATGATAGCGTTTGGAAAATACTTTTGCTAAGACGCAGTGATCCTTTCATCGAAAACTGCAATGGTAAAGCCCTAGGGTAGCCAAGACTTCATCCAGTTTCGAGTCGATCATAAACACCATAGATTTCTTCCAGTATCAAAATAAATGTTCACTTGACAAAATATACCTTATCCACCGATCATCCTTCGTCCACTTTATGCTGTATCTCTGTTTGCGTGACGTGACCTACTCCTTGGTTCTTCCTGGTAACGATCGTGTCCTTGGTGTAAGATGTTCGCGTACCCAGTTTTACGCCAAATAGCTAGATTATTTACTAGTTATTGCGGTCGCGACACAAATTTACGGGCTTTATGTGTCTTTTTATAGCCCGCTATAACTAATATATGTTTGGCACGGCAAAAGGTACTTCCCGTATGAAAGGCGCCCTTTCGACAAATTCCAGGGGGCTCAACTATCCTATGAACACTAACTTTGGTCCTACATCCAACCCCCTTCCTCTGGAATTTAGCATAAGGCCACACGTAATACGGAGGTACTTCTTGTCGTGTCCTAGTCGCACATACCCTAGTTATTTGAAATATTGCAGACCAAAGCAAGCCTTGACTACAATGTGTTTAACCGTATGTCTTCTTCCCGCTCACATGAGGCTTAGCTTGCAACCCAACAGGAAAGTTACCCAGACTGAACGTCAATTTCTCCACTAACATTCGCACAGCGACCTCAGTATGCTTCGACGTCCACTATCGTGCCACCGTCTTTGACTGGCGCATGCCTGTTTCGGATTGATTCATGCGCACAGCCCACCTTGGGCACTCGTCACCAAACTTCTGTCTGCATTCCTTCGGCAAGTGTATTCCTAGAGGCCACTCGCACTGATACGACCCTTGCCGTCTTGGCGCGTCTGCTAATCACAACCTTTAACGCTTAATAATCTACTCTAAAGCAGTTTCCCTCGTACCAGCGCTCACCCCATCCCGACACGGACGTGCGCTCGTGTGCGCGTTCTGCACAGTTCAGTCCACGATCTGTGCTTCATGCAGATATCCCACTGACGGCAAGCTCTTCATCCTGACCTTACCTGATCTTTGCGGTACTTAAGGCACAGTCATGACTAGGTGTTGCACCTGCAGCACCCGATGTGCCATTATGAGGTGGTCATTCTATGCCTAGCCGCATGACTTCCCTTTTTTTCGATAATCTGGTGTAGTCTTCGTGCATCTAGTTCGGGCAAAGCATCAGTCATCTTAAATGAAGTGACTCTGTAGTGGTGACACGACGGCTATTTTCTGACGATACTTTGCCTTCTCTGAGGCCTCCGACCCCGTACCTGTGGGTACCCGAGTCGTTTTGTCTGGACAGCCCTAGTAAACACAGAGGTGCTCGTTTGTTATTGTGCAGCGGTGGGAGGTCCTGTTTGTCGGTAGGCAGACCACCTGCCGTTTTCTGCCCTGATTGATGTTATCTGACGAGTCTATATTGTCCTGAGGCCATTTTTGACACCTGTGCATGTACTGTTGCTGAATAAGTCTATCCTAGAAAAACGCGAGCGTGCATGCACGTTGACAGACTGGCCGTCAAACGCGACTGCGTCCATCACGTGCCCCACGACATGGGTGTAGCGCTGAGTTATGCGTGAGTTAGGTTAATGATAGCAGATTTGCACAGTATCTACTAAAAACACTCTTTCTCTCCTCGTCCACCTTGTTCCGATGGCAAGACAATGTTAGAACGATCGACGGTGATTGTAGTCGCAGTGATTGAGAAAGATAAACAGAACCTCTACACATGCCATACCTACGACCTGGTCGCTACTCTAGATGTGCCAGATTACTGCAGAGGTTGATCGGGCCTCACCTGGGTAAGAATGTAATAGAACTCACAGTAAGAAGGAGGCACGACACCCTGCATCAGTTATGAGGACTTAGTTAGCCCGCTAGTTTACAACCTTCCAATCTACGTTGTGTTTCAGTGCACAAAACCGTTACCGTTGGTGCCAGGGACAGCAGTCAAACCCACTAACGTAAGCCAGCTGCCATTAAAAGGCAATGAATGTCGTGTTTTGTGCAGCTTCTACCGTGAAACAGCCCGTTTCGTCTAATGTGTGAAACAGCCTTTTGCAAGTGCGTTTGCTCACCGTACGTGTGTCTTTCACAGAGGGATACGGTCTGATCAGCTTTCTAATTTTCTCTCACCGGAGCTCATTTTTTGCGCTTCCTTATGAAACCATCGTCATTACACGAGCCTTCCATCACTCCTGCTATCCTGCAACCTGTGGCTACGCCTATAGGTTGGCAGAAAAGTTCGGCCCGCAGCTCCACGGGAATTTTCACGCTAACTGATCAATGTTTACCCTGCAAACTCTTGAATGGCGAGGCGAACTATTTAACGTTGCTGCAGGCCCTAGAACAATCTGCAACAATTTCGGTACTCATGTTCAAAACGGTGGTGTGCAGACGCGACGTCAGTATACTTGTAGGGTTCGGCTGCTTGCTCGGTGGTGACTGTTCCTGGCCCCCCTCCTCCTCCTTCGTGGACACTTTCACCCAGTGCGATGGAAGGTTCACTTTTTGGTAGCAACAGCAGCAGCAGTGTTAGCAACTCCAAAAGTGCGCAGTTGATGCTTGCACAGCGCGAACGAGGGTATTTGCACCTGCATGAAAAGGTATCGCTGACTGCCGCAACCTAAATCGAGGCCAGCGCAGGTGGCTCTCAATTGGATCCCTGGACAAATCGAGGGTGTATTAAGCCTGTTTCGTTCACTTACCTCTTTTCTCGCAGTTTTCTGACCCAGGTGGATGACGAACAGTTTCCGTTTGGACTGCCGTGCTTTTGACATGAATCCAGCGTATTTTTATATAAGTGAGTCCGAACCGGATATTGATTTCTCTTTATCTAACTTCTAGGGGAATTAGTGTCTTTTGCCACCGGTCAGTTCACTAAATTCTAGCACTGCCGGTAGATACTTGCTGAGCCCCACAGACTGATACAGCAGGCTACTTGTATGTCGGTACAATGCATTTGGCGCAAATTGGTTAGACACATATATGCTCTGTAGGGTTTGGTGGAATACCTTTGTCGCTGTGGTTTCAGCGACGTTTATCTTACTCTGCTCATCGGATTCAGAAAAGAACGGTAAAATAATGTATGTGT
>WEDG01013980.1:0-27682 GCA_017591395.1 Schistocephalus solidus
TCTTATGTCGGTCATATGACTTAGTACTTACCATTTTTATAAACGGCTGAAGTTTCTCGCATTGTTGAGGAGTGAAGACAACTTTCCTTAAAAAATGGTACCAAGGATCGTGAAGAGATAACCATATTTAGACATAAAAGTATTAAAATTTTCCAGGGTGTCAAGGTCTTATTTCTTCATGTTTACGGTGTGTTACTATAGGGGAAGTTTTACGCTAAGAGGACATTTGCGTCTGAGCGTCTGGGGCTACATATTGATATTAAAATATCAGTATTTTTCAAATCGATAAAACGAAAGGAATATTGTCACTAGTGAGGTTTTGCGGAATAAAAGATGTAATATTTGAAATATACGTTTTAAGCAAAGCACTCCTAGCAAAAATCTGTTAGGTAACGAGTTTAAACTGAATATAGTATTAACGAATAGATTATGCAGGATGAAAAAGTATTTCAACTGTTATAGCAACTACTGCAAATTATCTTTTCACTGGAAACAAGAAAAACTCCTAAAATTTCAACTTTATTTCTAGAATTAATCTTTAGATTCCGTCCTTTTTACGTAAATCTGCAAGAACCTTAATGAGGCTATGTAGGGTGAAACAGTTTAAAACCGTATATTTCACCCTATTGTCAATTGCAATAACTGCAGTTGTGTGCAATTGATAAAGAGGTAGAAATACAAATTAATTGTCAATAAGTAAGCTAATAGTTTCGACAATAGTTTAAAATTCGAGAATTCACTTATCTTCGAATTTGAACCATCCGCCTTCGAAGTATCGCAATTATTGGAAGAGGCAATGAGGCTGTCTGACAAAAAATAGCTCTCCAATGAGGTCAAATTTTCCAAAAACCCTTCGTTAAATATTGCGAAACTCTTTTCCCGCACAGCAAAAGCGCAGATAAAAGCGCAGCCCCCCATACATCGAGATGCCTTATAAAACCATATAGCTGACGCTTAGTTGACGGCTGATAGCTTCAATGCTTTCTTTGTCTGGAACTTTAAGGCAAAATGCTGTCGCTCCCTTTCCTAACATCTGGGTTTGGACCGGTAACGTCCTTGAAACCATAACCTTTACCCTCTTGGACGTGACCGTAGCCATTGCGCTTTTCCGTCAATCTTACAGTCCTGGACCAGATGGCGTCCCGGTCAGAGATGTAAGGTCGGATGCAAATGATATATTTCCATCCCTTCTGTATAATATATTTAATCCTGCTCTTGAAAGCGAAACATTCCCCTGTTTTTATGGAAGGAATCGCACATTCTGCCTTTACCCAACACGGCCGACCTACGGCATTTGACGACGATAGGCCAATAAATTCACTGCCAACAGCTTCAAAGACCTTTGGAGACCTTGATCAAAAATAAGATGGTGCGTCACCTAAATGAGCATAACCTCGAAAAAAGATCTTGTTACACCTGCCAGCTCTCTTTCTTTGATCACGTGCTACAATCTAAAGACAGTGGTTTTCTAATTTACACCGTTTACTTCGATTTCACGAAGGCTTTTGATCGTGTTGACCATGATCTCCTTCTGCTGAAACTTGCCTCCTTCGGCATTGGTAACAAGCTTCTGAACTTAATATCCTCCTATTTGAATGTTCGCGCACAACGAGTAGAAAGTTCCGATGTGATCTTTAACCCCACGTTTATGAGGATGGAGTTATTCAGGGTAGCATGCTTGGCCCGCTACTATTTTGCCTTTTGTCAACAATGTTCCTGATTGTTTTCAGTACGGTAGTTGCACTCTTCAACCCCCTTACAACTCTGGGGATTTTACTCTTAGGGATGCTTTTTAAAAAGAGCCTTCACTATTCTATATGCCTTGAGAATATAGATGGACTCGCCATCCGTTAGCAACGTTTTTTGCATACAATTGAAGGAGTTCCGATTCATGTCTTTACTCGCACATTGGGAATTACTGACGGTTACTCAGGACCCTTTTTATGATAACATTATGTTTTTCGACTCAATCGAACGCTCGTTTGCAACTCAGATCTTTAAACTGAGTGAGAACTTGTAACCAGTTCATTTGGTCCGGTAGGTCCAGATGAACCGGGTGTTAAGCAGGTTGGAGCCAAATCCGTATACGACTTGGTCTTCTTAGACCTTTTCCTCTTTGGATTTTAAAGTAACCAACCTCTTCAGCATCGCATCTTGGTGCAACGTCCAGCAGCGATGTAGCGCTGGGTTGTAAGGCCAGATTATTGCTTATGCTGCCTGAGCTTAGTAATGATGGTGTGGAGCAAGGACTAGATGGGACACCCTTACGAACTAGCGAAACGTCCTCCAATGGCTTTTATGTGAGTATTAGGTAAGCTTGAAGAGGCTATACAGGCATACGAATTTTGCTTTGCGGTAGGTTTTTTACGGACAGGAGGTTTTTTAACAGGCGGGAAAGAAATAGATTTTTTAAGTAATCTATTTCTTGCCTTAGATTGTCTACCTCCTGCTCCATCTCTAAGAATTTCAGAAGGAGGCTGAAACAACCCATACCAGTTTCATCTTCGTAAGCTACATTAACTAAGCTTACTAGAAATTTTGCCCGTTTGGCGGGAGGTGAACAATTAGCAGAATAACGATAGTTGAAACTACGTTCTGCTAGTCAAATAATTCACTGATCAAAATCCCCTGCCAATATGGCCGAATGGTTAGAGGCATCGATAGACGGTCCTACGCGATTTTTGCGGTGCATGTGCGAAACTAGGTCGTGGACCAATTTTTCGTGGCAATAAATAAGGCACCTGCGTTTTTTTCATACTTATGGGGATACAGACCAAAATGCAAATTGATGTTAGAATCGCCACAAAAATTAACAGAGAGTAAGTTAGGATATTTAACAATAAGAATATGAAAAATGTAAGGACTCAGCCTTTGGTTTGAGCCCCTTCCGTGATTGAAAGCCGATGTAGGGAGCACACCACCGGCGTGAGTTACAGAAATGAGCAAAGATCAAGGCTTGCAATTCCAGTTGAGATCAATCTTGGGGCAGGGAAGAATCCTAAGCAGTGGAATTTTTGTTTGTTTTCCAAGCCTCCCAATTTACGAACTCAGGGGAATATACATATAATTCTTTAATAATTTCCCAGCACTGTGTCTTCTACACTGCGGTAGAGACTAAAAACTCGTAGGTTTGAAGGACTTGAAATTCGAAACAAATTTCAAAACGACGCGCCGTTACTTTTGAAAGTGATTTCCCATAGATGGTCCGTCACAGCCAGTTTGAAAGAATTCATCAACTTTCAGAGCACACTCACAACCTCTGACAATAGTTTTATTGATAAAGCACCTCTTTGGCACCGTCAACTTCCCTTATCAAACAGAAAAACGTAAAGCAAACTCCTTCTTTCTGGCAACATCTATAGCTTTGTTTTGGCTTAAGGCTTGGTGTACAATGTGTGAAACAAGGATTTTGTTTTTACGTAAAAATAAAAACTGTTTTTCAAAGGCACAATATAAGCAAAAATGTGAAAATTAATAACTTTACAGTATTAAAAATTAATGTTTCATGATAAAAATTTTCGGAGTAAAGAATAGTATGTAACTTGTGGATTTTAGAGTGCTCATTCGACAGGGGAAGATTCAATCCCGAGCTACTCAATAGTCCATTACATCCAATCATATGCGAATGCCTCGAGCGCATCCTTCTGGCGTACGGTTCGGCGATTAGTTAGTAATGTGCCCAGAAAACGCTGGCTGTGACCCAGGAAGGAAAGGAAGATGTTAGTGATTACAATATACTTAAAACCTAAGTTCAATGAGAAGCTACGGAAAGGGGGAAACCTAGGTACAAAAATAATCTAAATCCGAGGGAAGATTGTCTAACAGGGATGTGGGAGGAGCGAAGGACGGGCAGCAACGTGGAATCCTGATCATCGGGCTTCGCCGAAAATGGGGGTTTCTGGATTTCCTCCCTCACCCGTATTTATAGCTTCTCAATTGTCAAGGTTGGATCCCATCAGCGATGCTTAGTTGCGATGTATTGGGGAAGAGAGATTGAACAAACTAAAGCAAGGCATATTTTCCCTTAATTAATATTTAAACTATATGATTGTGTTGAAAAAGTTTATAAGAAACCTAAATCGTGTTTAAATGCTTGTTCTACGAACGCGCGTGGTTCTTGAACTTTCTACCAGGAGCACATGGCAAGGACTTTCTACATTGCTTCCTCCTATAAAAAGAGTCTGCTGTTCTCAACAGCATCGTTTAGCTCGGTAGCCAATCCGCCTTCAGTAGGTACCTCCTCAAGTTTTTCAACGTGTCATTCCTCGCTGAAGACCTCGGGCAGCGCGTAGCTACCATCCGGGGGAACCCCTAGGTAGTGATCAACTAATTGAGTATCGTCCTGGTGAGACGGGCTAGCTTGCATCTCCGAATGGTCAGTATTTTCACCTGCCAGAGTTCTGGCTTGAGCCCGTTGGAATGGACGAAGAACTCTTTGAAAAACGGCCTTTTTGGTGCGGATGAGGCAGGTCATGTCTGAGAGGACTCGAGTAACGACATAAAAACCAACCCACGCTGGATTAACTTTAGGAGCACCCCAGCCGGCACCGCAAAATTTCGCATCCATACGATATCCCTTGCCTAGTATGGGATCACATGTGCTAGACGGTCGTAGTAAGTTTTCTGCTGTCGTTGTCCTTCATGCAGATGCAGGCGGGCTTCCTCAAATGCTACCCATAGGCTTCTCTTTAAACCTGAAGCACGCATGTCAACATTTTCCATTCGATGCGCAGGTGTGAGGTGAAAGTCTTCAGGGTGTTGCATCTCCCAAACGCATGTGAGAAAGAATGGGATATGGCGTGTGGGGGCACTTACCATGGATCGGTATGCCAATATGCAGACCGGTATAGCATCGTCCCGGATGGGTGTGGCATTCCTTTCAATAAAGGTCCGAAAAAGGTTAAGGAGGGTCCGGTTGGGCCTTTCGACCTGACCATTAACTTGTGGGTGATACAACTTCGTCCGTGTTTTCTTTATTTTTAAGAATTTGCGAAAGCTCGAGTACGAGAGCGTTTCGGAACGACGATCCTCGTTAGGAGTGGAGTTGGTCCGGAGCACCCCAACGACAGACCCATCAGTTAAAGATGGCTCTGGCTACAGTGGCCGCAGATACATCATTCAGGGGCACCACTCCGCCATTTTGGTGAAGAAATCCACCATGACCAGAATTAACTTATTTCCCCCAGTGGGTGGTGGTGGTGGTGGATATTTTGTTTGAGAATATGAGATTCCGTAGTAGCAAGTAATATCTACTAGATATCTATTAATTTTGATATGTGTATCGATGGTATATCTTTTTTTGTCCGCTTGATATATATCTAGTAGATATCGTAAAATTAAGATATTATTCATCCGGCGAAAATTGTACCCACGCCTTCCACTTGCACCTTTTTTAAACAACTAGGCTTATAATATGCCTTGGGCCTTTATTATTAAGTTTAAGGCTTGGTGAAGACGTTTATTACAGAATAATTTATTAAAAAATTCAAAGGTTTTCCGTTCCTTTTTCCTCCGTCGTGATTGTGCTGAAGGGGATAGGTTTACAGATGATGGTCCAACATTGTTGCCTGCAAACCAACAGCACTTTAAAAAACGGATATTGACTTACTATTTGCCGGACGTTCAATTTGTTTTTGCTGCCTCTGGCAATGGTTATCAAACGACCGTTAAAGTCGCCAGGCGATGGCAGACTCCAAATCGGGTAATTTATACGAGCCGCTGGCATTCTAGGCAACAAACACCTCTCTTTAGTGACAGTGAGGTGGTTATTTATTGACTTACCCAGCGTGATCTCATATATTTTTGATTTAGGCAAACTGACTTTAGCCTTAAGTCTTTTAAACTTGACATGTAGACTAATTTTGTCGTCAAAATTTCGAAAAATATTCGTTTTACGAAATCGTCTATGTTGTGCCCGCCGAGGCAGGTAAGATAGGTCTAATACAAGAGTTATAGCATAAATAGATAGCTTACCAGCTGATTACGATAGTCTTGATTTAACAGCTGGTTACTCAGCTGGCGAAATTCAGCTGCTGAATGCAAATGCTGTGGCAGAGGATTTTTGAGCAGTTGGGGAGCTATCGTACCCGATGTGCATGGCTGCTGCGGATGTAGTGCATCCAAATGCAAAGATAGCCTAGCGTTTTTCGTTGGGCCTCTACAACATAATCTACTTTAGCTGAGAGGTCAACTATCTGTTGACTCGTCAGTAATATCGCCCGCTGTAGATTTGGTGAATTCACTTCTTCTTCTGAAGAAATTAAACGAAAAACGATGTATTCCCTTCGTTATTCGGTGCTTAACTCGTGGGTATGGTTTCAAAAGAGTCATTTAATGCGTCTTGTGGTTCCTGAGAAGAACGAAGTTATTTTAAATAAGAGGGTGAGGTTGGAAATAAGAAATTCTGCCCCACTGCACAGCATATTTCTTACTGTAATGAATCGGACGCACGGGAATCTATCAGTAGATGTTTAACTTCGTTATATGGATGATTGCAAACTTTCAGGTTAACTTGGTCAGCGTGGTCAGTATTGAGCGCGTATGTGGTGTATCTGACATGAAGACTGAAAGTCAGGTTCAATGATCGTTTAATGTGGCCTTTTTGGCACTCTCACTGACGTAAGACCCGACTCGCCGAAATGAAAACCTGGTACATATTTCGAGGACCAGGTGCGGTATAAACTGTGCAAATATGTCCCACCCTAAACTAATTCGAGCGCAAGTTACCCTCTCACGCGCATTATATGGGACACACGACGAACTTCAGCGTTCGTGAGGGTAAACAAACGGAATGTAGAACTTTTAAAACAGAACGGAGGAGCACACATTGCAGGGTAAGAATATCCAAAATGACGGCCTTTTCACATGAAGTTGCAGTATTACTAACGAACGGCAACAGCTGATTGTCATAATAACATGAACCAGTCACAAAATAACGCAAGGCATCGCGAAACCATTAACCCTAATAGGATGTTAACCCATATAAGGGAGGAAAGGGGCTTATGCTGTTTACAGTAGAAATAGACATTTATCGTCCATGCACTTCGAGACGTTAACATAGAGACTGACTTATTCTAAGTATGCACTATGCTGTGTTCATTGTGACTTGAGGCATTATGAGAACTGCTCCCCACCAAGCAAAGATTTTGACTTGGTTTTAAACATGTTAACGGATGAATCTATTTTTCAAGTAAAATTCATTTTCTTAAAAGGAATACAGAGCGATAATGCTTTAGTCATACAGCACGTGCCCTGCCTCATTAAATGTGCCGAAAGTTACGGTAGCTTGCTAATCACTAGCAAACTGGCACCAACAGATGGTGCAAAACTTTAGAATACTAATGAATGACTTTAAGAAAATTGAAAACACAAATAGATATTAAAAGTAATATTGCGTTCTTTAGAAATGCCAATTTTTTAGGAAATCATAAAATTTCAAAAATGCTAAAAATCGTTGTATTAAAAAAACGTACATTTTAAATGTACAGATTAATTTACCTCAAAAACGTAGGTTGTCCATCAGGATATAGAGATCATTTAAAAATTATCCGGGAATCAACGCATACGCCAGGAGTGAAGAATGGTTGAAAATTAACAAAATAAACCTGTAAATGTCAATGACTACACGAGATCGATATCTGAGAGAAGTAGATGCAGGATTCAGTTAATAGACACTAACATTATCTCAGAAAGTCAATCAAACTTGTCAATATTTTCTGTCAACCACCATTATGTCACCTCTACCAAGGGTTAGAGGTACTATCACGGAAATGTTTTTTTTTTCGAGGAGACGGGCGGCTATTGCACCTGTATTCTCCAAAAGCAATATCGCCGACAGAGTGCAAGAAACGGCCTTGGCCCGAAACTATGATCTGTCAAATGCGCACAGGAGGGAGAGTTCCTCTCCGGTCCATCCGATCAATCAAATGTACTCCAACCTAGGGACTCTCAAAGAAGCTGGTTCAACGTCTCACATTTCTGACCACCGACGCTGAAATTTAAGGGGACAAGCCTCTTGCCAAACGACTTCCTGGTATTTTTGACATCACGTCCATTCTTATTTCTATTCCACAGGAGGTGAAAGTCAAGACCCGTTGAAGTACTCCTACAGGAAATCGTCATGGACACGCCCAAATCCACCAACTTCTAGATATATTTTTGATATATAATTTCCACGTACGTGACGGAACAATCTACAACCAAGTGAAAAAGCTCTCTAATTGGTTCGCCGATTTCTGAACTCATCGTTGAGAAGGTCCTACAACGGCTGTAGGTGCTGGTCTTCCAACACAGCAGACCGAAATTCTGACACCTTAGTCGTCATTCAACGGGAGCAGATGCTTACGTTCAAAAGAACGTCCCAAAAACGTTTTTCTGGACGTAAAAATCTACAATGGAGGAGGTAGAAAATGACCAGCTTGCCTTCCTCTGATGTCCTCCTCTGCTACAAAGATAGTAGTGGCCTCAAGAACAAAGTCCTCAAAAATGCAAAAAATAGTACGAAAGTACTGAACTTCAGCAGCAACCACTAATCAGCCACAAACACAGTTTGGTAAAGGCCCTGCATCAGCGTGTTGAGATGCACTACAGTGAACCGGAAGAAGAGGTTGACGAATTGTAATGACATTGAAGGATTTTTCATGGAAATAAGCTTCGCCACGCAATTTCGTCAAGTGATGTATAAAACAAACTAGACGAGTTAAAAAATCGTATCAACCCAAAATATTGGTGAGCGTCTCTGAACAATCGACCGACTTCTCGCACCAACTGCAGTTTGAGTCGCCCACAGGCCAAAGGCAACTTTTAGGCGTCAGATAATGAGACAAAAAAACCCCGGCCAGAACAGGAAAGGTCTAGAGTTGTTTATCGGACCTGTGCGGTTGCGGGCAAAGCAAATACCTGGGGAAACTGCGAGACAACTCCGACCGCGAATGGCCGAGCATACAGCAGCAGTTTGGAGGAATTACGCTAACTCCCAGACAGCGGCTCCTATGAATGGACACGACCGAGATTATTACGTAGGTGAAAACCATGAGAGCCGCAAGCAATGCGATTCATGTTCCTCTGACCCGCATGGAATTAACAAACACAATGAATTCCCATCTTCTAATAGAGGCGAAGAAGTGACTTTCCATCTCCATGTTCTCAGCAGCGATTTTGCCTGGCCTAAGCAAGCTGTCACACAGGGAATCCACAACTGTGATGAAATCACGAAAACTAAAATCTCGGGTACAAACGAAAATTAATCACGCATCAATTACGGTCCTGGACTGCACGCGAGTGCTACTAATTATGGAATGCATTTCATGGCCTGGCAACTGCATCCTAGCAACAATGAGCATTTTAAGACTATGTTCCGTTCTTCGCTGAATTTCTCGAGTGATAGGTTCGAGTGGGAATCCCAAACGCCAGAAAAGTAGATGTTTTGATACATTAATGGATATATTTCTTCAAAATGGCTCCCTACAACTCCCCGATCACTAATGCTGGCATATATTTTCCATCAGGAACAGCTCAGCACCCTTCAAGTTGTGGAGGCAAGGGACCGCAGAGAACCAGGGCAGATAGATTATAGTACTGAGTCAGGTCTACTATGTGTGCATTCAGCCAATCATGACTCCCGACCACCAGCGTGGAAGATAAATTCCAACTGGCGCTCGTACAGGCACGCATGTTTCACAGGCGGGTCAGAAAGGGTCAGAAAGACAATACTATACGATTGGTGAAGGCAGCATAGAAATCCCAGAACACAATATACCACCTACTATATGGACATTTCGGATTCTCTCTCTATCCAATAACTATCAATTACTTTTTCAAACCCTCAAAAACTACATTTTTTTCATACGTGTGCGGTTTATGACTATCTGGATGTTTCACTGAAGATCCATGTGATAGGCAATCAATTTTCTGTGTATAACGCAAGTAATGTGCGTTAGATATATGGGCAACTTGTAGAATGGGCATGTGTTTCTGCATACTTCAACCAGATGTATGGACATGCGCCCAGCTCGCTGTTTGGTCGACGGGGCCCACTGTGGCATGACCAATCGATAAAAATTATATTTGCAAGCAATATAACATTCATTATAATCGTACACGAGGGTTCTTATTCGAACACACACTATACGATAGGCGGAGGCAGCATAGATACCCCAGAGTAAAATATGCCACTCAATTATATAGTTCTTTTCGGAAGATTTTGTTTGCAGTACACGTAAATTACCTTCCTTATGATAATTTTGCATTCCTTTACACTCTTTATACGCTAAGTATCCAAGGTCCTCGGTGTAACAAAATAAGTCAAGCTGTCACCGATCCAGCAGACGCCCTGCCTAATATGGATAACCGCAAGTTAGCAAAATTACAGATGACTGTTGCTGGTCAAGCAAGCGGCAATCAGGCCATAATTGGCCAACCAAGTTCCGCTTCTGTTCTTTAAATATCTCAAGCGAGTAACGAGTCTAGTTGGGGTGCCTGATCTTTCTGCTCACCTCTGATACCCTTTATCCGATTGTGGTGTTGCTAACGCTGAACTGATGTGATATCGGTGACTTTCATGGGTTATTCGTTCAGCTGTGCAATTATGACCTATCGACATCCAAGATCTTGAGGAGTAGGACTACTTCGAGTTTATGGACGACACAAATTGGCTTAAATTATCAGAGTTTAGAAGACAAATATGGCAACTCTGACTGACTCGACTAAGTGCCCTGCAGCAAAGACTCTCTCGGTGTCAGTCTTCGGAATCCTCGGCGCAGTGCCGAACGTGATATGGACTGCGTAGTTAGCCGAAACGCCTCAGCTGCACTTGGTGGCTTCCTCCGCAATTTTTTGAAGGTGGTTTTCGCTGCTTGTGTTTGTCACACTTGCAAGCACGCTTGACTTATCGAAAATCACACCACGGAGACGTCATCGTAAAAGTACCCTCTCCACTGCGACCACCAACCAGAACAGCTCACATAGGTCCGCACCATCATTGATGCATGCGTGTTCAATCTTGCTGTGCAGCTTGTTCGCATCCACAGGACTTCTACAAGCGTTTTTGTGAGACGAAGATTTCGTTGTTGTGGATCACTTTGCGTTCCTTTACACTCTTTATACGCGAAAGTATCCAGGTCCCCGGTTAACAAAATAAGGCAAGCTGTTATCGATCCAGCTAGACGCTTCGCCTAATATGGATAACCGCAAGTAAGCAGTTACAGAGGACTGTTGCCAGCAAAGCCAGGAAACGAATGACCATGTAGCAACTTTGCATGTCAGCAGCCGCCAGCCAAAACCGCACGAGGCGGTATGACGCGATACTCGACCTTTGGCCTCCATGGCCGTTCGAACGAATATGCTTTTACTTAAGCCATGTGCTCACGTCATATCGACCGCCATTGAGAATATGCCGGCAACATAACAGGTGCGCTGGCTGACCCTGTCCTGATCACTGGACTTAATACGCCAAAAAGTTCAAATGGATTCTGTGTGTGTATGTGTAGCGGCTACCATGTCTCACGCATCTTACCTCCCGCAGAGGGTAACGGGTGGCCTTCTCAAATCCGCCTACTCGCCTAGGTGTTTGACAGCAGTGACATAAAATCCCTTGGTTGGATTTCAGACGGAGATGACAATGCGCCTTTATGTTCATACCAGTTCAGAGCAAAGCAAACCACGAAATTTAGTGTAATGAAATCATGGACATGGTGCACGGAAAGGAGGAAGAGGCAGGTGGTTAGGTTTTTGGCCGTTCTCTATTCATTATATTTCTGCGTGTTTTCGTATTCCACCGAGGCAACCGATTTTGTCCCAACTGAGTATCAAGTTTTATTGTATTTGACATTCTGTTCGATTTTAGGCACTAAGTGCTGTGATTCCGGAATCTCGGCAAACCTATTTGCAGCGGTAGCAATTTCCTATATCCGTCACAGCGACTATTCCTTCGTCCCGTCCTTCGACCTACTGGTTGTTTTGCCTACCCAGGAGGGTCGAAAGTCTAGAGGAGCCTAAATGTTTTCGCTTACATTTTCTAAGAGACAAATTGACGCGCTTGCAATTGATCTATCAGTAGAGGACATGGAAAGAATATGTAAAAATGTTGTCTTTTTCGATCTGCTAGTCAATAGAACGCCTCTGCCAAATTTGAAATTTCCGGGTGATAGTCTTTGCAACGACGCCTGTGCCGAACAAAGGTGGCATATGAATGAGTGCACGCGAAAATGCATGGAGCAGGCAGCTACAAGGCTAATGCAGCTGTGCTATTAGGCGCACAAATACAGGCCAGATAGCCCGCTGATAACACCGTAAAGTCGCCGGGCCCGTTCGAATGGATAGCAACACAGGAGCAGTATTTGATAAGCTGGGTAACGCATTTGTACGCTGGAAGAGACGCAAATTGGAACAGGGGAAAAATAGGGAAGTAGTCTTTTAAGTTTACAACCATCTTTGTTGCCGACTCAAGATAATTAAGCGGGATGACTGAGTGGTACCAGGGACAAAACCAATATCGAACAGGATAAGCGCTCAGACGCTCCACAACATAAAGGTGGAGGTAGCACCTGCTCTGATTTAGGTTTGGTCACGCTGAAGCGAGCATAAGAAAGACATAGACGTGGAAAGGAGGAGAGGCGGCAGAAGCAGAATGGTTCTATGTAGCTGCAGGGTGCCTATTGCAAAAAAGAGATGAAAGCATAAGACAAGATAGTAAAATTCCCATGAGGTGAAATTTTGAGTCAAAAAATTAGTATGGCGTGGTTCCTGCGCAGAGAGGCGGCTATGAGGCCAAAATGAGTTGATTGAGGTAACAAATTAGGCAGGATGGGGGCGGGCTAGGAGGGTGGGGATATTGTTGGTCTGGTGCGGAGATTCTGCCTTGAGAACCTGTCGTGACCTGACCTCGCATCAACCGCAGAATGATCTCACAGCATAGGGTCCGAGGCGCGACGGAAATTGTTGTCCACAAAGGCGAAGTTAAGGAAGGCATGAGGCATTTCTTCGAGGGCATGCAACTCGATAGGGACTCCCAGTTTGTCAACGCGTTTGGCCAGCTCCAGGCAGTCATCAAGGAAGGGGTCGAACCGACAGGACTAAAATATGACCAGCAGAAAGAGAGGGGGACAAAATAAATTGTTAGGTGTATAAAGTATTTAATTAATAGGAGGCTCTTTTCTTCTAGCCTAGAACGAAGATTAAAAAATTGGTTCGACTGTTGAAGACCGAATTCTGTCAGACAAATTCTGTACAAAATTTCGGCTAACCTAAAAAAAGCTCAATTTGGCAGCGAAAGGGCAAAAGGTTGTCTTATGCTTACCAATGTAATCGGTCTGCAGAGCATAATATGAGGAGCGTCATGATGTGAAACCGAAGCCGCGGGGAAATATGTGACGGAATGAGCGAACAAACTTTTTCTTTATCCCTTTACATACGCACCCTGGAATGCAGCATTCCCATCAACGGGGCCCCGTGTCGTTGACTGCTGCGACCTAGTTCATCTGCACCCGGTCTGACGTAATCTGATCATCGGCCAATACTATGAGTGCAGGTGCTATGTCGCTCCTGCTTTTCGACCTCGTACTCTGCCCGGACGGTTGGTTTCGACGATGTTCACCGCGTGCTTCAGCGCAGGCTGGAAGCAAACGAGGTGAATTGCATGTGAATTATATTATAGTGATAGTAGACTTTGCTGCATCTACCACTCTTCTTCTCTCCTCCCCCACCCGACCCAGACCAAGCAAAGAAGACCGAGGCGGGAGAGGGCGCATGTGGCTAGCGCGGCTGGAGTCACCCCCAGGCGTGCCACCACATCTGGTTCAGATCGCACGGAGGAAGGAACCATGGCAGCCTGACTATCAGTCCACCAAAACGGTCATCACCCCACACAACAGACACTGGGCTGACCACACGGTCAGAATTATTCCGTCAGTTGGCAATCCCGGGCCACGGCTTTTGGCGCATTAGATTGTTTATAGTGAGAAAATGTGCTGAGCCGTCAAACTACTTCCTATCCCCATTCTCAGGCCCCAGTCACCGTCCGAGCCGATCAGAGGGCGGGTTCGGTGAATGAGCGCAGCTGCTGACTTTGTCTGCATGCACTATGCATACGACCCGGCCCCCAAAACAAAAAGGACTAAAAAGTTCTCACGAAAAAGGGTTGAGCGTCTCACTTCTCACGCGTGAGGTGTTAGAGTCAATTTACGCAGCCGCGCAGCCTCGATTTCAGGAACACCAGCCAGCCACTCCACACCAGCACACACTGGACTGACTGTGACGTTTGAATGCAATTGCCAGCTGGCAAACTTCAGCCGGCAGCGCGCTTAGCCCACCGGTATGGTCCTCAGGCGCAGAGCACACATGCAGCTGGGCTGTTGATAACGGAAAAATATGTGTTATTCACTGCCGGTGACCATCAAAATTTTCAGCTTTGTTTGAGGATTGTCTTCATCTGATATGTGCTTGAGCAACAGGCTGCAGCGACACGAAGAAGTGAGCAAAGCGTTACGTCATTCGACCATTCGAAATACCGGAAATCGTAGTTGAGGCCATTACGAAAAGGAGAAGTTGCTGCGAGCGCATTTATCACCGGAATTTTCTACATTTGGATTCACTCGCTTATCAGGGGCTCATTTGGTCGTTCTTGGTAAGTCGAAAATGCGATAGATTGGTAGGGAGGTCGTCGACTACGCAGTCGAAACTCGTTTCCTCATATGATGGGCACGGAGAAGGCGGTACACTTACCACAACCCCGAGAGGCGGTAGACGACTGAGGAGCACATCGGAAGCGAGGTAAGGCGAGAAAGCCGTCCGGGGAATAGGATTCGATCTTTGAAGCTTCGATCAACACTCGGGAATGTCTGCGTGATGGGTATGGAGTCCCCAAGCACTGCGACATTTGTACTTTTTACATTTCCTGTGACCAGACATCAGACATGATGCCGCCCTGGTTCAGTGGCCAGGTTGAAACTGGAGAATCGTCGCCTCAGTGTTAGTATTGCTGCTAGAAGCAGCCTGTGAGCTTTCCGCTGGAGCAGCAGAAATATAGAGCGGACTGTGTGCGCGACAGGAAAATAAATCGAGAATGAAAAACTGACACATTTTGATGAGAGAGCAAAAAGTTTCGTGACCCGCACGGCATCACTGTCATCCGCGTAGGCCCCATCCGAAGCACCACTGTCGTCAAGACCCAACCTAAGCATTATCTACGATGACCCGTAATTAAAACTTATAAAAACATCCCGGTAAGATGGCAAGAGAATACGGAAGGTGAAACAGCGATACTAGCTTCATGATAATACCGGTAAAATCTTTTGACAAACGATGTCGCGGGGTTTCGGATAAGAAGTCAATTGTTGAGATTTAACCTGCATAACCTATCTTTACGCCTGTTAGTTGTTAAACGCACGTAATAATCACTTGAAATGTGCTTGCACATTTGATCAGGTGGCGAAAATACAATAAAGTGAACAGTCAGATCGACAAACACAGGTTCCCGTTCTCAAACCTGAAGACTCTGATAAAGGTCTGTCATAGCACTTTGAAGTCCCCACTCCATTGCGTTGAGCAGCATCGAAAAAAGGAAGGAACGCACGCATTGGTTACGGTCTCTGACCCTTTTCTTCGAGTCAACGTGAACTAGGCTCTCAGGTATGGAATAGGAGGATGAGCTGCTGTCAAATACTCGAAATGCCGCACAGCAGCTTGTAGCAGAGGGAATACTAAAAGCCATTCACTTTTACGGCTTCGAAATACGGGCCGCTGCCGGACGGTCCACCTGAGGTGTTAAAGAACCGCGCGTTTCCAGAGGATTGGCTCCGTCTTACGGACGTCATCTCGATGTGCATGCCAATCGTCAGCCTCGCACTTCTTTTTGCTGATGCAGTGAGGTAGTTTGACCACGCAGTCCGCCTCCACGAGATAGAAACTGTCCGCGATATTATTTCGGAAGAATCGGTGTTTTCATTTGCGTCAGAGAATGGTAGCTGACTTACAAGATTTTTAAATTGCTGATTAAATCGGCGACGGATTAGGGTGCTGAATCCACAGTTCTCGGTGAGAGGACGAAACGACAATGGTCCCGCACTACTTTTACAGACTGTCGCGGATTGTAGGGAAAAAGTGCCCTGATGCTGTGGTCTCTTCACGCGTTTATACGAACCCGTTATTGGTCGATAAATGTAACTCCTGTGTTAAACCACCATAAAATGCGGACCTATAATATCCGTTTTCATTCCTGACGCACTGCCAGGAAATATTTCATACAATATGAATCCGCAACCGCAATAAACAGCACTCTGTGTGAAATACAGAGCTTGGGAAAAGCAGTGGCTCTAGATGAATCACGATCCTGTCATGCAGGAGGACGCGGTAGGGTTAAAAGCACGTCACCTTGGCGCGATGAATGTCGTAGACTCGTGGATTTGATTGAGTTTGACATTTCTGACCGACTCTGAGTGGGTGAAGCGGAGCGAACGATTGCGGCTTCTGGTGTATCCCAAAGAAGCCAAGTTTGTGGAGCTCCGAAACATTACGCATGAGCATTCGCAGGCAGTTGAGACCCGAGGACTGCTGGCCGGTCGGCGTCTGTTGCGGGTTTGGTGAAAAAGACAGACAGCCAGAGACGACTCAGGAAGTCGTGACCCAGTTCCTTCATGGTAAGGTATGTGGAGAGTTAATGAACAGCTGCGATAGCAACGTTGGCGGTTGTGGCGGCATGCTGAGTCACACCAGCCGTTGCAGCCTCCAGGGAAGCGAGGTAGGCCCGTTCGTCCACTCCGGCGTAAGCTGACCGCAAACAGGGGCAAGATGAGTGTTTGTGGAAGAAAACCTAAGCAGTTAAAAAGAACGAGGCGAAAACAAGACAGAGTCCCCATCTAAAGCGCTCGCCTACATTTCATGCAGTGCGCTGTGGCATTCTGTAGGAGGGTTACGCATGCTCTCGACCAACAAGCAGCGGGCAACGAATCTCCTAATGCAGTCGTTAGGGTGCTGGGCTCAAGGAGGGTTGTGTGAATAGTGGTTTAAGTAAGTTTAGTGTGTACTTACTGAGCAGTACTAATACATGCGCTGATGGCAGATTACATTAATAATAACATGAACGTCTTGCGGGCTGGCATGATCAAGATTATCACTTCACCCGAGAGCACTTAATTTAAAGGCGCGGGTAATTACCGATCAAATGACTAAAAAGGGCACGATTTTTCCACGAATGAATTCTATTATATGTGATCATATTTACGCCGAAACCCTAAACCGATGAGCAAATGCGCACGTTTTAAGGTGTGACTACTTTCGTGTGTCGGAGAAGGTGTTAAGTTAAAAACACGGGAAACTGACATGGGGTGAGGGTAATCACAATTGAAGTTATACCAGAGCGCTAACTAACTAACGTCGATTATGCTGACTAGCGGAAGAATGATCAAAAAGTAGGAAGATGAGACAGTGACTTACCTAGTAGGCAGCGTGACGCATGATACCAGTGGGCAGGAGGGGTCGCAAATAGAGAGCATACGGGATGGAGATGGCACGTAGGCGATAAGTGTAGGCGCGTAGGCAATGAGGGCACCAGCAGGCGGCTCACACTAAATTTAGGCTGGCGCACACGAAGACAAACCCCCGAGAGTGAGATTGCCGCCGGCAGGTCGCCGCAGATGACCACACGGGCATCGCTGCGCGCGCCTGGTCGCGGCCGGTTGGCTCATGACCCAGGCGAAAGCGTAGAAGCACTCATCCAGGGCCCGAGGGTGCAGGGCGCCTCTGGAGCCAAGGAATAGTTGATGGAAACGATGGGACAGTCTGGTTTCTCAGCCCAGGACCCGAAGGTAGATCTGCGTCCGGGAAAAAGACGAGGGAGAATTAAGGAGATTAAGGAGAATTCGTTAACATCATTTGCTAAAGGGAGGCGCAGGTAATATAAATCGGGCGAAAGGAAGTGGAGTAACTGGCATATATGAACCCGCACTAAGAACGTCTTACTCTTCGAGAAGAGGGAGACATACCGTATGGAAAGCATTGAGCAAGCAGCAGCCCGGGATTTAAAAAGTGTGAAAGATATTATCCAATAAACCTTAAAAACTGATCGGCTATAAGAAAGCGAATATAAATATGCCTTTTTACGCATTGACCGTGAGGAATCTTCGTGATTGGTGGTTATTGGAAGTCTCTCCCTACAAATGATTTTGCAGCACAAACATACACTGAAAAAGTATTTTCGCTAGGACCGTTCAGAAAAAGTGTGTTTGACCGGAATTCCGTACTTTTAACTTCAGATTCATATTTGGGACGTAAGTAGTGAAGTTGATTACAGCCAGATGTTCGCTTTGAACGAGGCTCGAATTAAGGACATTGGATGCAAAACCAGTTCTAACGATTGCAAGCTGCATTTTAAGAAAAGCAACATTAAAAACTTGCAAATTTTTCGCTGGTATCTATGCTGCGATAGAGAAAGCCTCCGATTAAGTGCGCTTATGACCCAACTGCTGGACTCCGTTATTTGGATATCTGTGCTGAAATCATGCGCATGTTTTATGGTTCTGGCCACAGATAATAGCGGAAGTAAGGAATAGTTGAATTAAGGCAGATCTTTTCGCAATGTACCCGCTTTCTCTGTCGACAGCCTGTCTGCTGTCCTGTCCTGGGCAAGCCTAATGGTCGATTAACTTATAATTGAGCTATACAGGACACTGTGGGATGGTGAAGGGAAGAGAGATAGGCCGGCTCAAGTCAGATACAGTGGTTACGGGCCTAACTACAAACAATCAAAAAGGACCAATCTATCATCCGGGCTAACAGACATACCTCGGCGGATTGCCAACTGACTACACAAGTTGGTCCTAATTAGGGCTGCGGGGCAGGCCACAGCAACCTAATGCGCGCTCTTTATGGTGCTCTCACTTGCCAAGACTTGAGATCATTCATTGAAGCCTAGTGAGGGACCCGGGCATGTGCGTCACGGGTTGATAGGCTGCTCTAGTTTTGCTAGTCACAGCGTGTACGTTAGCCCTCTGTTCTCTTTGACCTTGTCTTACCATCAGAATATGGTACTGAGTTGGAACCAAGCCAGCACCGGATGCACCCGCAAGACGAATTAACAAACTCATAGACATGTCAGCACGACGTTCACCACGTAAGGTGGAACTTGTCACTTGCGACAGTCGAAGTATTAATCGGAGCCAATATATGGTTGGTATGCATGCGACCTGTACAGTTAAAAAGTACGGTGGTCGAAGACGAAAAAAGCTCTTAAAATAGAGAGAGGATGAAGTATACTTTAGTGTTTTATATGACATTTCTATTCCTGTGATATTCAAGGCCTCCGCGTTAAGGAACGGACTGCGCAAGGTTAAGCACTAGTTTATGTAATGCGCATCGGATTAGGTTTCCTATTACGGTCACAAGCGCTTCCAACCGTCCCGACTCTATCTTGCCATCGAAAAAGGGTGAGTGTGGAATGATAGGGTGAGGTAGGAGTTGCCCAAATATCAATTTAGGAAAACAAATTCACATGCAAGTCCTTGCTGCGCCGCCTCCCTAAGACAAAGTTGATCCTAGTCGCATCAGATGAACAAATCCATTATTATGGTGAGTACTTTTTGGCAGTGTTCGAAAACTTTTACACCAAAATGAGCTAATTGACCCAGAATGCCCTGTAAGGTATGTTTAACTACAGAAAAAACAAGCAACTGAAGTACAAAGGCCAGAGGGAGAAAATTTTCGGAAGTACTCGTTGATTAAAAAGTGGAGGGGAAGTTTGGAAACCTAGTCGGTTTTACCAAATATTTGGAAAGTCAAACCGTTATCTGCGAACGTTCAAGGAAATGTGGCTCTCGGTGAGCTCGGGAAGAAGTAAAACCGCAGGTTTCTTTGCCTCAGATTTTAGACGGAGAGAAAAGCGACAAATCATTTTTACCTATGATATTACAACCAGGTAAAGGCCAATCACAGTAAAGTTGTTAGAGAGGACTTCATGGGCCTCTGCGATCAAGCTGAGAGATCGATAAAAAATATCTCATAAGGAATACTTTATTATTGACTTTGGGATGGGCTACCAAACAAGTCCGACCATATAGACAAACAAACATGAACATGGCATTCAAGCATACGTCAAATCGTCCTCCTTCTTACTGGAGCAAGCGTGTACTCCCATATCATCTCTAAGCATACATTTTGCCGAAGCTTGATTCGAACCAAACTCTGCTGGTTCCTTAAAAATTAACATCTACCAGTTATCACACAAGAAACCAAGTTCAAAGCTAGTGAAACAATTTTCGGTCATTTAGTTCAGCTCCTGGATTTTTTAAAGATAAAATAGGCCGGCCAATGTGGTTGTCTGTAAGACAGAAATGCCTTGCCAAAATTTAACCAAACTTTTGAAAACAGGGTGTCTGCCATTTTCGATTAATTTGACAGGATTGACGTCGAGTATCAGTATATGCGAGTTGAACAACCAGCTGGGAGGTAAACGGAATTCAAGGCCGGTTAAACTTTGCTCACGTCAATTAACTAGTAGAAATGCACTGATTACAAGTCAGGAAATTGCATATACCCCACCAAGAAGTCAACGGATGCGTTAAGATCGGTAGAACACTATCCAAAAACTTGCATTACCCCAAGTTCTACAGGAGGGAAAGGGATTTAGAGTGTAAAATATATGCAATACCCTGATTGCATGAAAACAATTAAGAACATTTTATCTGGCCAGTCATTAAACACTGAAAGTACATTCAGGCAACACCACGTTCTTCACCTAACTAGAGTAAACACTAGGTACTACGCCCAAAACTTTGAAGATTCTGCGTACAGCCGACGATACAAAACCTGACTGTGAATCAAAATGGACAAATGAGGAGGAAAGGCAGTTTACATCGTGGGTTTGTGCGGTCAGAGCAACAAACCCGCCGCCATGGATGTGAAGAAGGAGGGTTGAAGAGGCAACGACCAGGTAGGATTAAAAGTGGTTTCATTGGCCAAGTCCTGGGAAGAGGCGGAGGAGCGTAGGGAGGAGGACTGCAGTGCGGGTTTCTGACTCAAAACCCACTCCATGCCTTGGCGTCGCTCTCGACCGAGCACACGCACAGACACGGGTGAGGAGAGTCTCCGACATCTGGGGGTTAATCGTGACGAGTTCGATTTCATTCGTATCTAGGATGCGTTGAAATTATATCAGCTTTGGATGGTGGCAAGAACAGCGGTGACGAGACGAGGACAGAGTAGGATGGGCAGGTGCACGCAAATCATATATTTCTGAATATGCCCGAGCTTAGTCGACGACACGACACGAGCTCATGGCGTACTCGGAGAGTCTTGTCCGATGAGCAGTTGATTTGGGTGCAAAGCGAAGGCGTAACAGCGTCTGCAATTTGGCGTTATCGACTAATGACAGCTAACAAGCCGAAATTGCCACTCAACTGGTCATGCTCTATGCCCAACATGTACTCGAAACGAAAAATGTTCACAAGCATCGCACGAAGTGATAACACAGTTACAGACTGCGATAGTGCCTCGAAAATAGGGAAAAGAGGGAGTTGAGATGCAAGAACCGTTCGTGTGGGGGTTTGTGTACTGGGTCACTGGTCAGAACGAGTCATGGGCTGGCATCATCACAGACGCCACGGATTAATAACGCTCACTTCACAACAAGCTATGCCATTTAATTGCAGTGGCCTTCCGCGCGAATGCTTACCTTGTTAGTCACCTAAACAGGCGGCGCCAGTGCGTCGACGAACACCACGCCTATTCTTACCTCCAGTCAGCTCTGATTCGGTCTCTGAATCTGGCCTTATGCAAGCCTAGACCGAAGGCGGGAACTCCAATTTCATTCGAATGAACGGCCAGCAAGCAAGTGACACGCGATATAAAGTGGTCAAGTGCCCCAGTTATCAATGCGTCTAGGGTTTATCTCCAGCCGCCTTGACCATAGTATGTCTTAGGGTGTAAACGACCTGTGGAATGAGGGGCAGGATAGAAGCCAAGCTCAGGAATGCGTCGTTATAGCCCAAATCGCGCATAAGTTGCAATCGCAGTGGCCGCCTCATAACGACGGATGAACCATTTCGTTTCACCCACACCCCTAACCACCGCCGCCGCCACCACAACTACCACCGGCCACAGGTTATCACACCCTCGTGCATCGCTGCTGATGCCATCGACCATCACCACTTACATCATTCTTGCCGCAAAACCCTGTGACGACGACTCCCACCACCAGAGGGAACACCCGTGATGCACCACCACCGTCCCTAACACGAACAATATGGACTAGAACCCAACCTATCCTCGTGGATCGCAGTTTCACACCACACGCCGGTGTGGCTGATCACTTTCATCAAATCTAATCAAAATCACCATCAGCCTCAACGTCATCATTAGCATCGCCGCAGTGCATACTTCTAGGCAGGAGAAGCAAAAACCAGGAAAAGCCTTTAAAAATTGACGACAGTAAAATATATCCCAAATGGTCATCTTAGTATTATTTGTATTTGTAGATAGCAGAAAAATGCACATAAAAATGAGTGGGCAGTTCACATGTGCAACAGTCGACATATTTATGTCACAGAAACGATCTAGATCTTACGCGGTGCTGGCCGGTAGTGGTCTACACAGACAGACTTCGAATACCCCTAATCAGTTGGGCTGCCCATCGCTGCCAAAATAAAGGGATGGTCAATGCAACTAACCACACATAGGATCCTGATGGCCATGCCCTTCGTTACAGCATAAAGCCATCGAAGAAAAGTTGATCAAGTTATCAGTGTAAAGACCGGTCGTGAGTAAATTCAACCTGCGGTCGCTTGGACACATGGGCGTAATGAAAGCTCACCTGTCTTCTGTTGCAATTGTATGGGGATGGCAGGTAGGGCGAAGAATCGAGACACCGCCAGCTGCGGATAAAGGAAGCTGGGTGCCTCAACTAGGAAGCGATTCTCTGCTAGGCTCCAGAACTGCTTACAGAATTGGACATCTGCTGTCCGCGTTATGTCCGCAATTTTAGCGCCCCGCTCTTCCGGTGACAAGTAGGAAGTGACTGTCCGATACACCGTATTAACAAGGGCTGTAAGTCCAGCCTTTGAACCCTGCATTGGAATAAACTTAACCAGTCAAATACATGTAGTGGAAAGAGCCAGTGATGTATGCTGAAAACAGTAAAATTTAGGTAAATAAAAATTCCCTGTTTGCTTTTCTGCTCTGACGTTCGAAATAGAACTCCCTGAAGCTGCAAGTAACGATGAAAACTATCTTGCAAAAAGGTTCATAATATGCAAGTCGTAGATAGCATAATTTAAGTGCGAAAAAAGTTGGAAAGATCTTGTGCGCAAGGGGATATGAGAGTGCCTTTGATTTAATTACTCGTGGTCAGAAAGCGACTTCAAAATTGAAGGACTTGGAGCACCAGTAGCAGTGCTCAGAAGTGCCAGAGAACCTTCACAAAAACGATGCTCAGGACAATTAGGCTAGGAAAATACAGAATCACCACTACGTCGCGAAAACGAAAAAGCAGCAGACATTTTCTTTCAAGCAGAAGATGCTTGTTGCCATCCCTAGGAATGACTAAACCTTGCTGGGTTGACTCTATTCCAAATTCTATTCGAATGGTTCAACACAGTGTTACTGTTTAATAAATGGCCTCGTGCAAAACCCCACTATCAGAGGGCAAAACAAGCCTCCGCTCCTTCGCATCCAGATGTCGCGAGTGCAGGTCACGCAAAATATCAATGGTTTGAATTGACTGAAGATGAAGATGCGCTTGGAACTGCCGATACAAGCGAGAATGCGAGTCCCATGAAGTAAAATGAAAAGATCCGTATTTCAGTGCCCTCATTAACAGAATTAACGAACAAATGTGTCGGTTGAATGTTGGCAACCCACCCTGCAATAGGGATTTTTCAAGATACTTCCCGCCTTTGCGCTTAAGACGGTTCAGATAAGCATAACAGAAATTACCACGTTTCAGGTGGCTAACAAGTTCCGAAACCTCGGTTTATTAGTGACATGCATAAAAAATGCTACAGGGACAATTGGCCTGCAGGGACAACCTATCCTCATAGCGTCCGCCATCGAGCACTTGCTTGTCCGCAGTTTTCACAGCTTGACCTTTTTAAAATCTAGATCCAGGCCTCTAGTTTTGAGAAAAGTAAAAGATTTTATAGCTGATAAATGCTACTTTACCTATTTTAGAGACATCGGAAAAAAAGTAATGAGATAGCTCCACCGCGTCTACGACAGTGTTCACCAATCTCCCTGTGAGGGCCTCCATAGGTGTATTATAATCTCGGAGCACTTTCAGTCTATAGAGTTTTCAAAAGTTACGTATTCGTCGTGCATCCCAACTCTCATAACTGAGTAACATCGCGGTGAGGACGAGCAGATATCACTACGATTGAATACGTCAGTACGCCAGTATCGACCGCATAAACGGGCCGCATGGTAAATGCGCAGGACCAACACGAGGGCTTGATCAGGTCAAGACAGGCATTATTCATGTTGCGCTCTTATAACAAATTCCGAACAAAGGAGCGTGGTAGCACGCGTAGTTGCAGGCTCACGCCACATCAGCCACCTGCGCCCGATCCCGCCTGCAGTATTCTTGACTCTGTCTTGACGCCAGGCGTAGGTGGTTAAGGAAAGAGTGCCGTAGATGCAGCAAAAGTATACTATCACTGAAAAATAAGTCAGGTACAAATTAACGTCCCTGAACTACCAGCCTGTGGAGCACACAGTGGACCTCTTCGGAATCGACGATCATGGTTTTAAGTAGCTGCATTGCAATAAAATAGGCGCCTTCAAATAAAGTCTCAACTTGACCGTTTATTTTAATGAACAAGTCGAACGATAATACAGATCATGTTGATAAATGGGATTTCTATCAACACCCCGAGGGAACTACTGCCTTAATACTACATGGAAGGGGCGTCGCTTCCGCAGGCGGTCGAGGAAAGATAACTTCCGGATTCAAATGCGTTCCAGTGACCGTTAGAACAGTCGATTCTGGGCACCCATAAGCATTGGTTTTTGGTAAATTAAAAAGGCAGAAGGGGAGCTGGCTTTGAGGGCAGGCAAAAAAATGGCGGAAAACGCGATCTACCGATTTGAGCGACATCGACAAGAGGAGCAACAGTGCTGGCAAGCCTAAATGCGACATACAGCGGCGACCTAGGTCTCTTTGGCATCGTCTTACTTGCCCTTGCTACAACGGCCTTTACCGTCTTCATTATCAAGCGACAGAAATTTATGGGATACAAGGAGTCCCAACCAAGCTGGGTCGAGAGCCAAGCGTTCAGACACTGACCACATATCCACAATAAGGTGCGTCAAAAATTTCGCCGTTGACACCAGGACACTCCAGATTAGGCAGATTAATATGGCCGGCAAAGACGAGAAACTGGAGTCGTCATTTCTGCCTTATTACCCGTCGTCAGCCAGTCATACCCAACCCATGGTGGTGCACCACCCGAGGATCGAAGCCACGACCCATTGATCAGAAGTTCAACGCTCTAACCATTGAGCCACGCGCTCGTTGTCCTACCGGTTCATCTACCCATTCTACTACTAACCATTGTGCGGCTGCTGGCGGGGCTCGAGGGTGATCCTCAAGGCAGAGCAGAACGAGTGAGTTCCATTAGCGATCGGTGAGCGTCCATCAAAGAACGTAACTCTTCTGATTTCTCAGCTCCACTCTAATCTTTATCATGAATCGCTGCAAGAGCAGCATCGGCACATTATACAATAGCTCACCCTCAGGACGTTGTGCTTAGGGAGAGCACCGAAAATCCGGATGGTTTACAAGGCACCGATGTGAAAGCCAAAGTATTTAATATCTGTGAGTAAGAATGAAGTTTTCCGTAAATACCAACGGCCAGCACGGAGAAATGGCAGCTTCAGGCAGCTCGAGGTCAGACTACCGTAAAACTAAAGGCATAATTATTGTCCTTCAGAGGGTTCTACACACTCTTAAAACGAGTGTGTATTTACTTCGTAAAAAAGATCCGCAAGTGCCAAATTTCCGTCCTATTCGCTCTCCAGTGCGACTAAGAATGCCGATCCATATGCTCGAATACAAAATGTGCAATTTTTCGACAGTCTTGGACAAAAAAAACCAGTAAATGTAGTATACAGACCTCTTTCCAATTGAAACGGTAAGCGTTGGCTGCCACTACGTTACTTGAGCGCGCAACCTATGCAAGCAAGGCAATCGTCAGTTCGAAACCTGAAGTTAGTGCGTACGGCTGAAGCCACCACCCATCAAATTGTTCAGTTCACCCAATACAATTTCCCGGACAAATAAGATGAAAAAGCCTTAATTGCGAAAATTTGGAACTAAAGGGGCCAGTGGTTTCACACAAACACTGGAAACATAATCAGCACCAGTTGAGTCATGCCAAACACAAAGCGTTAGAAAATCATTTTTACATAGGCCAATAGAGGGCAGGTAAATTTATGGATGACACTATTTTAACTGCAACAGACTGGAAATAAGAACCTACAAACCAAAAAAACAAATGCCCCGGAAAACGTCACCTCTGGGAATGATGCCCGACTAGTGAGCGCAAGACGGGGACTCACGCGTGAGTTAATTGACAACGGGGGCAGACTTGGGCGGCATCTATCACACCCGTAAAACTCTCATCCACTAGGATCCGATGGCAAGATAGTAGCAAGACAATCTGGGGTGGACTCGGACAAAGCTAAACAGTGCGCCTGCGCATGAAAAATATGACATGGTCTCCCAAACACTGACAAGCTTTCACAGGGCGGCTGGGATCCCACATAGGTGGGTGTGCCATAGAGGTCATATTCGAGAGCCATCACGCTCGGCTCTCAAACCGGAGAAGGACTGAGCTACCCTGTCAGGTGGCAGCCTTCCTGGCCATGAATTTAAACGCGTTGGGGTAGATTCAAGCACGTCAACTTTTTTATAGTGCGGTATGCAGTGATGTGCCGTAAGGCTGGATTACTTTAGATCAGAGCACATTCGTATCCTCCCATGCGGCAGTCCACTACACAAACCTGTCAGTCATTTGGGGCTGAGATGATGTGCAGTGGCTGGTGCGGCGTAAAACCTACACCTGGGCATGTCATCGCAACCGCCCTCCCCCCTTTCAAACTATTCAATAGGAATCGGACCCTGGGTATTGGATGCTGGAATGTGCGAACGATCCTGGACCCTGGTACCCCAAGCCTGACGGCGCGTAGCCTTTATCAGTACAACGTAGATGTCTGCTACCTGTCTGAAGTCCGAATTCCTGACTCAGGCGCAAACTCACAATTCACTCTGTACCTCAGTGTTCCACGCGACTCCTCTGGTAGACATGGTGTGGCGATCGCCCTCGCGACAAGCGAACCGTGCAATACTTGATTGCAAATCAGTCAATGAATGGATGGCCTACTTGCTACTGAAAGGCCATTTCACAATCACCTCTATTGTCTCCGTATATACACCAACTTCCACTGCCTAACAGCGCGACAAGGAGACGTTTTACTTGCAGCTGCAAGCGTCAGTTGAAAAACTACCGCGCCGGGATCTACTGAAGGTTGTCGGGGACTGAAATGGACAGACTGGACCTTGTGACTCCACAAACAGTCGTCTTTACGGCCATTTTGGGCTTGATTCCCGATGTGATGATGGTGAGAGTTGGCTGAACTTTGCCGACCAGAACCGACTGATTGTCACGAACACGTGCTCCTAGTATCGCAACAAACGTCTCCTGAC
>WEDG01013982.1:0-45581 GCA_017591395.1 Schistocephalus solidus
TGGATCTAAGACTTAAGCTCCCTCGTAGGCGCTTGCATAGCGACATGTAGCATATATTGACAAAGGGATAACGACAAAGACAAGGAAGACCGGAATGGACATTTCTGGCTTATAAGCCGTCATCAGCAAGTCATACACAATCCCAAGTGTGGAACACCTAGGATTTAAACCCGCGACCTTTGGTAATTGAGTCAACCGCTCTACCATTGAGGCAAGGGCTCGTTATTTTATCGGGTGCGATCGGGTATATGATGATAGTCTTTAGCCCACCGATCTGCTTAAGGAACATATATGTTCTGTTGTGCACTGGATATATGACTAGAGCCCTCGCAGGCGGTCTCATAGCGACATGTAGCATATGTTGATAAAGGTGAAACGACAAATACAGGGTTGACCAGGATCGCCATTTGTTGCTTATTAGTCGTCATCAGCCAGTCATACCAAATTCCACGTGTAGAACACCTGGGATTTGAACCCGCGACCTTTAGTTATTGAGTCAAACGCTCTACAATTGAGCCAAGGGCTTGTTTTATATCGGTTGCGATCGGGTATATGATGATAGTGTTTTGCCCACCGATCTGCTTAAGGAACATATATGTTATGTTGTGCACTGGATCTATGTCTAGAGCCTTCGCAGGCGCTCGCATAGCGACATGTAGCATATGTTGACAAAGGGACAACGACAAAGGCAAAGGAGACCGGAATTGCCATTTCTGGCTTATAAGCCATCATCAGCGAGTCAAACCCAATCCCAAGTGTGGAAAACTTGGCACCTGAACATGCGAACTTTGGTTATTTAGTCTATCGCTCTACCAATTGAGCCAAAGGCTCGTTATTTTATCCGTTACAATCGGGTATATGATGATAGTGTTTTGTTCACCGTTCTGCTTAAGGAACATATATGTTCTGTTGGGCACTGGATCTATGACTAGAGCCCTCTCAGGCGCTCGCATAGCGACATGTAGCATATGTTGACAAAGGGATAACGACAAAGACAAGGAAGACCGGAATGGCCATTTCTGGCTTATAAGCCGTCATCAGCAAGTCATGCCCAATCCCAAGTGGGGAACACCTGGTACTCGAACCCAGGACCCTTTTTAATTGAGTCGAACGCTCTAAAATTGAGCCAAGGGCTCGTTATTTTATCGTCTGCGATCGGGTATATGATGATAGTTTTTGCCCACCGATCTGCTTAAGGAACATATATGTTCTGATGTGCACTGGATCTAAGACTTAAGCCCTCGTAGGCGCTTGCATAGCGACATGTAGCATATATTGACTAAGGGATAACGACAAAGACAAGGAAGACCGGAATGGCCATTTCTGGCTTATAAGCCGTCATCAGCAAGTCATGCCCAATCCAAAGTGGGGAACACCTGGTACTCGAACCCAGGACCTTTTTTTATTGAGTCGAACGCTCTACAAATTGAGCCAAAGGGCTCGTTATTTTTATCGTCTGAGATCGGGTATATGATGATAGTGTTTTGCCCACCGATCTGCTTAAGGAACATATATGTTCTGTTGTGCAATGGATCTATGACTAGAGCCCTCGCAGGCGCTCGCATAGCGACATGTAGCATATGTTGATAATGGTGAAACGATAAATACAAGGTTAACCAGAATGGCCATTTTTGGCTTATAAGTCGTCATCAGCCAGTAATACCCAATCCCAAGTGTGGAAAACCTGGGATTTGAACCCGCGACCTTTGGTAATTGAGTCAAACGCTCTACAATTGAGGCAAGGGCTCGTTATTTTATCGGTTGCGATCGGGTATATGATGATAGAGATTTGCCCACCGATCTGCTTAAGGAACATATATGTTCTGTTGTGCACTGGATCTATGACTAGAGCCCTCGCATGCGCTCGCATAGCGACATGTAGCATATGTATGCGATTGGGTCTATGATGATAGTTTTTGCTCACTGATCTGCTTTAAGAACATATATGTTCTATAGTGCCCTGGAGCTAAGATAAGAGCCCTCACAGGCGGTCGCATAGCGACATATAGCATATGTTAACAAAGGGATAACGACAAAGACAAGGAAGACCGGAATGGCCATTTCTGGTTTATAAGCCGTCTTCAGCCTGTCATGCCCAATCCCAAGTGGGGAACACCTGGTACTCGAACCCAGGACCTTTTTTAATTGAGTCGAACGCTCTACAATTGAGCCAAGGGCTCGTTATTTTATCGTCTGCGATCGGGTATATGATGATAATTTTTGCCCACCGATCTGCTTAAGGAACATATATGTTCTGATGTGCACTGGATCTAAGACTTGAGCCCTCGCAGGCGCTTGCATAGCGACATGTAGCATATATTGACAAAGGGATAACGACAAAGACAAGGAAGACCGGAATGGCCATTTCTGGCTTATAAGCCGTCATCAGCAAGTCATGCCCAATCCCAAGTGGGGAACACCTGGTACTCGAAACCAGGACCTTTTTTAATTGAGTCGAACGCTCTGCAATTGAGCCAAGGGCTCGTTATTTTATCGTCTGCGATTGGGTATATGATGATAGTTTTTTGCTCACTGATCTGCTTTAAGAACGTATATTTTCTGTAGTGCCCTGGAGCAAAGATAAGAGCCCTCACAGGCGGTTGCATAGCGACATATAGCATATGTTGAAGAAGGGATAACGACAAAGACAAGGAAGCCCGGAATGGCCATTTCTGGCTTATAAGCCGTCATCAGCAAGTCATGCCCAATCCCAAGTGGGGAACACCTGGTACTCGAACCCAGGACCTTTTTTATTGAGTCGAACGCTCTACAATTGAGCAAAGGGCTCGTTATTTTATCGTCTGCGATCCGGTATATGATATAATGTGTTTTGCCCACCGATCTGCTTAAGGAACATATATGTTCTCCTGTGAACTGGATCTATGACTAGAGCCCTCACAGGCGGTCGTATAGCGACATATAGCATATGTTAACAAAGGGATAACGACAAAGACAAGGAAGACCGGAATGGACATTTCTGGCTTATAAGCCGTCATCAGCAAGTCATGCCCAATCCAAAGTGGGGAACACCTGGTACTCGAACCCAGGACCTTTTTTTATTGAGTCGAACGCTCTAAAATTGAGCCAAGGGCTCGTTATTTTATCGTCTGCGATCGGGTATATGATATAATGTGTTTTGCCTACCGATCTGCTTAAGGAACATATATGTTCTCTTGTGAACTTGATCTATGTCTAGAGCCCTCGCAGGCAGTCGCATATTCACATGTAGCATATGTTGACAAAGGGACAATGACAAAGACAAGGAAGACCGGAATGGCCATTTCTGGCTTATAAGCCGTAATCAGCAAGTCATGCCCAATCCCAAGTGGGGAACACCTGGTACTCGAACCCAGGACCTTTTTTAATTGAGTCGAACGCTCTAGCATTGAGCCAAGGGCTCGTTATTTAATCGTATGCGATTGGGTATATGATGATAGTTTTTTGCTCACTGATCTGCTCTAAGAACATATATGTTCTGTAGTGCCCTGGAGCTAAGATAAGAGCCCTCACAGGCGGTCGCATAGCGACATATAGCATATGTTAACAAAGGGATAACAACAAAGACAAGGAAGACCGGAATGGCCATTTCTGGTTTATTAGCGGTCTCCAGCATGTCATGCCCAATCCCAAGTGGGGAACACCTGGTAGTCGAACCCAGGACCTTTTTTTATTGAGTCGAACGCTCTACAATTGAGCAAAGGGCTCGTTATTTTATCGTCTGCGATCGGGTATATGATGATAGTTTTTGCCCACCGATCTGCTTAAGGAACATATATGTTCTGATGTGCACTGGATCTAAGACTTGAGCCCTCGCAGGCGCTTGCATAGCGACATGTAGCATATATTGACAAAGGGATAACGACAAAGACAAGGAAGACCGGAATGGCCATTTCTGGCTTATAAGCCGTCATCAGCAAATCATGCCCAATCTCAAGTTGGGAACACATGGAACTCGAACCCAGGACCTTTTTTAATTGAGTCGAACGCTCTACAATTGAGCCAAGGGCTCGTTATTTTATCGTCTGCGATCGGGTGTATGATATAATGTGTTTTGCCCACCGATCTGCTTAAGGAACATATAAGTTCTCTTGTGAACTGGATCTATGACTAGAGCCCTCGCAGGCAGTCGCATAGTCACATGTAGCATATGTTGACAAAGGGACAATGACAATGACAAGGAAGACCGGAATGGCCATTTCTGGCTTATAAGTCGTCATCAGCAAGTCATGCCCCATCCGAAGTGGGGAACACCTGGTACTCGAACCCAGGACCTATTTTAATTGTGTCGAACACTCTAGCATTGTGCCAAGGGCTCGTTATTTAATCGTATGCGATTGCGTATATGATGATAGTTTTTTGCTCACTGATCTGCTTTAAGAACATATATTTTCTGTAGTGCTCTAGAGCTAAGATAAGAGCCCTCACAGGCGGTCGCATTGCGACATATAGCATATGTTAACAAAGGGATAACGACAACGACAAGGAAGACCGGAATGGCCATTTCTGGTTTATAAGCCGTCTTCAGCATGTCATGCCCAATCCCAAGTGGGGAACACCTGGTACTCGAACCCAGGACCTTTTTTAATTGAGTTGAACGCTCTACAATTGAGCCAAGGTCTCGTTATTTTATCGTCTGCGATCGGGTATATGATGATAGTTTTTGCCCACCGATCTGCTTAAGGAACATATATGTTCTGATGTGCACTGGATCTAAGACTTGAGCCCTCGCAGGCGGTCGCATAGCGACATGAAACATATATTGACAAAGGGATTACGAAAAAGACAAGGAAGACCGGAATGGCCATTTCTGGCTTATAAGCCGTCATCAGCAAGTCATGCCCAATCCCAAGTGGGGAAAACCTGGTACTCGAAACCAGGACCTTTTTTAATTTAGTCGAACGCTCTGCAATTGAGCCAAGGGCTCGTTATTTAATCGTATGCGATTGGGTATATGATGATAGTTTTTTGCTCACTGATCTGCTTTAAGAACATATATTTTCTAAAGTGCCCTGGAGCTAAGATAAGAGCCCTCACAGGCGGTCGCATAGCGACATATAGCATATGTTGACAAAGGGACAATGACAATGACAAGGAAGACCGGAATGGCCATTTCTGGCTTATAAGTCGTCATCAGCAAGTCATTCCCAATCCTAAGTGGGGAGCACCTGGAACTCGAACCCAGGACCTTTTTTATTGAATCTAACGCTCTACAATTGAGCCAAGGGCTCGTTATTTTATCATCTGCGAATAGGTATATGATGATAGTGTTTTGCCCACCGATCTGCTTAAGGAACATATATGTTCTGATGTGCACTGGATCTAAGTCTTGAGACCTCGCAGGCGCTTGCCTAGCGACATGTAGCATATGTTGACAAAGGGATAACGACAAAGACAAGAAAGACCGGAATGGCCATTTTTGGCTTATAAGCCGTCCTCAGCAATTCATGCACAATCCCCAGTGGGGAACACCTGGTATTTGAACCCAGGACCTTTTTTAATTGAATCGAACGCTCAACAATTGAGCTAAGGGCTCGTTATTTTATCGTCTGCGATCGGGCATATGATGATAGTGTTTTGCCCACCGATCTGCTTAAGGAACATATATGTTCTGATGTGCACTGGATCTAAGACTTGAGCCCTCGCAGGCGCTTGGATAGCGACATGTAGCATATGTTGACAAAGGGATAACGACAAAGACAAGGGAGACCAGGATGTCCATTTGTGGCTTATAAGTCGTCATCAGCCAGTCATACCCAATCACAAGTGTGGAACACCTGGGATTTGAACCCCCGACCTTAGGTAATTGAGTCGTACGCTCTACCATTGAGCTCAAGGCTTGTTTTTATCGGTTGCGATCGGGTTTATGATGATAGAGTTTTGCCCACCGATCTGCTTAAGGAACATATATGTTCTTTTGTACACTGCATCTATGACTAGAGCCCTTGCAGGCGCTTGCATAGCGACATGTAGCATATGATGTCAAAGGGACAACGACAAAGGCAAGGGAGACCAGAATGGCTATTTGTGGTTTATAAGCCATCATCAGCCAGTTATACCCAATCCCAAGTGTGGAACACATGGCACTCGAACATGCGAAATTTGATTATTGAGTCGAACGCTCTGCCATTGAGCAAAAGGCTCGTTATTTTATCCGTTACAATCGGGTATATGATGATTGTGATTCGCTCACCGTTCAACTTAAGGAAAATATATGTTCTCTTGTGCACTGGATCTAAAACGTGAGCCCTCGCAGACGCTCGCATAGCGACATGTAGCATATGTTGACAAAGGGATAACGACAAAGACAAGGAAGGCCGGAATGGCCATTTCTGGCTTATAAGGCGTCATCAGCAAGTCATGCCCAATCCCAAGTGGAGAACACCTGTTTCTCGAACCCAGGACCACTTTTTAAATTGAGTCGAACGCTCTACCCATTGAGCCAAGGACTCGTTATTTTATCGTATGCAATTGGGTATATGATGATAGTTTTTTGCTCACTGATCTGCTTTAAGAACATATATGTTCTGTCGTGCCCTAGAGCTAAGAAAAGAGCCCTCACAGGCGGTCGCATAGCGAAATGTAGCATATGTTGACAAAGGGATAACGACAAAGATAAGGAAGGCTGGAATGGCCATTTCTGGCTTATAAGCCGTCATCAGCAAGTCATGCCCAATCCCAAGTGGGGAACACCTGGTACTCGAACCAGGACCTTTTTTAATTGAGTCGAACGCTCTACAATTGAGCCAAGGGCTCGTTATTTTATCGTCTGCGATCGGGTATATGATGATAGTGTTTTGCCCACCGATCTGCTTAAGGAACATATATGTTCTGATGTGCACTGGATCTATGACTAGAGCCCTCGCAGGCGCTCGCATAGCGACATGTAGCATATGATGTCAAAGGGACAACGACAAATGCAAGGAAGACCAGAATGGCTATTTCTGGCTTTATAAGCCATCATCAGCCAGTTATACCCAATCCCAAGTGTGGGAACACATGGAACTCGAACCCAGGACCTTTTTTAATTGAGTCGAACGCTCTACCATTGAGCCAAGGGCTCTTTATTTTATCGGTTGCGATCGGGTATATATGATGATAGTGTTTTGCCCACCGATCTACTTAAGGAACATATATGTTCTGATGTGCACTGGATCTAAGACTTGAGCCCTCGCAGGCGCTTGGATAGCGACATGTAGCATATGTTGACAAAGGGATAACGACAAAGACAAGGGAGACCAGGATGTCCATTTGTGGCTTATAAGTCGTCATCAGCCAGTCATACCCAATCACAAGTGTGGAACACCTGGGATTTGAACCCCCGACCTTAGGTAATTGAGTCGTACGCTCTACCATTGAGCTCAAGGCTTGTTTTTATCGGTTGCGATCGGGTTTATGATGATAGAGTTTTGCCCACCGATCTGCTTAAGGAACATATATGTTCTTTTGTACACTGCATCTATGACTAGAGCCCTTGCAGGCGCTTGCATAGCGACATGTAGCATATGATGTCAAAGGGACAACGACAAAGGCAAGGGAGACCAGAATGGCTATTTCTGGCTTATAAGCCATCATCAGCCAGTCATACCCAACCCCATGTGTGGAACACATGGCACTCGAACATGCGAAATTTGGTAATTAAATCGAACGCTCTTCCATTGAGCCAAGGGCTCGTTATTTTATCGGTTGCGATCGGGTATATGATGAAAGTATTTTGCTCATGGATCTGCTTAATGAACTTATATGTTCTCTTGTGCACTGGATCTAAAACTTGAGCCCTCGCAGGCGCTCGCATAGCGAAATGTAGCATATGTTGACAAAGGGATAACGACAAAGACAAAGGAAGACCGGAATGGCCATTTCTCGCTTATAAGGCATCATCAGCAAGTCATGCCCAATCCCAAGTGGAGAACACCTGGTACTCGAACGCAGGACCTTTTAAATTGAGTCGAACGCTCTAACATTGAGCCAAGGACTCGTTATTTTATCGTATGCGATTGGGTATATGATGGTAGTTTTTTGCTCACTGATCTGCTTTAAGAACATATATGTTCTGTAGTGCCCTGGAGCTAAGATAAGAGCCCTCACAGGCGGTCGCATACCGACATATAGCATGTGTTTGATAAAGGGACAACAACAAAGACGAGAGAGACCGGAATGGCCTTTTCTGGCTTATTAGTCGTCATCAACCAGTCATAACCAATCCCAAGTGTGGAACACCTGGGATTTGAACACGCGACCTTTTAAATTGAGTCGAACGCTCTACAATTGAGCCAAGGGCTCGTTTATTTTAATCGGTTGCGATCGGGAATATGATGATAGTGTTTTGCCCACCGATCTGCTTTAAGAACATATATGTTCTGATGTGCACTGGATCTAAGACTAGAGCCCTCGCAGGCGGTCGCATAGCGACATGTAGCATATGTTGATAAAGGGACAACAACAAAGACGAGAGAGACCGGAATGGCCTTTTCTGGCTTATTAGTCGTCATCAACCAGTCATAACCAATCCCAAGTGTGGAACACCTGGGATTTGAACCCGCGACCTTTAGTACTTGAGTCGTACGCTCTACCATTGAGCTCAAGGCTTGTTTTTATCCTATGCGATCGGGTATATGATGATAGAGTTTTGCCCACCGATCTGCTTAAGGAACATATATGTTCTGTTGTGCACTGCATCTATGACTAGAGCCCTTGCAGGCGCTCGTATAGCGACATGAAGCATATGTTGTCAAAGGGACAACGACAAAGGCAAGGGAGACCAGAATGTCTATTTCTGGCTTATAAGCCATCATCAGCCAGTCATACCCAACCCCATGTGTGGAACACATGGCACTCGAACATGCGAAATTTGGTAATTAAATCGAACGCTCTTCCATTGAGCCAAGGGCTCGTTATTTTATCGGTTGCGATCGGGTATATGATGAAAGTATTTTGCTCATGGATCTGCTTAATGAACTTATATGTTCTCTTGTGCACTGGATCTAAAAACTTGAACCCTCGCAGGCGCTCGCATAGCGACATGTAGCATATGTTGACAAAGGGATAACGACAAAGACAAGGAAGACCGGAATTGCCATTTTTGGCTTATAAGCCATCATCAGCTAGTCAAACCCAATCCCAAGTGTGGAACGCATGGCACTCGAACATGCGAACTTTGGTAATTGAATCGAATGCTCTACCATTGAGCCAAGGGCTCGTTATTTTATCGGTTGCGAACGGGTACATGATGAAAGTGTTTTGCTCATGGATCTGCTTAATGAACTTATATGTTCTCTTGTGCACTGGATCTTAAACTTGAGCCCTCGCAGGCGCTTGCATAGCGACATGTAGCATATGTTGACAAAGTCATAATGACAAAGACAAGGAAGACCGGAATGGCCATTTCCGGCTTATAAGCCGTCATCAGCAAGTTATGCCCAATCCCAAGTGGGGAACACCTGGTACTCGAACCCAGGACCTTTTTTAATTAAGTCGAAGGCTCTACAATTGAGCCAAGGGCTCGTTATTTTATCGTATGCGATTGGGTATATGATGGTTGTTTTTTGCTCACTGATCTGCTTTAAGAACATATATGTTCTGTAGTGCCCTGGAGCTAAGATAAGAGCCCTCACAGGCGGTCGCATACCGACATATAGCATGTGTTGATAAAAGGGACAACAACAAAGACGAGAGAGTCCGGAATGGCCTTTTCTGGCTTACTAGTCGTCATCAACCAGTCATAACCAATCCCAAGTGTGGAACACCTGGGATTTGAACACGCGACCTTAGGTAATTGTGTCGAGCCCTCTACCATTGAGCCAAGGGCTCTTTATTTTTTCGGTAGCGATCGGGTATATAATCATAATGTTTTGCCCACCGATCTGCTTAAGGAACATATATGTTCTGATGTGCACTGGATCTAAGACTTGAGCCCTCGCAGGCGCTTGTATAGCGACATGTAGCATATGTTGATAAAGGTGAAACGACAATTACAAGGTTGACCAGTTTGGCCATTGCTGGCTTATAAGCCGTCATCAGCAAGTCATGCCCAATCCCAAGTGTGGAACACCAGGTACTCGAACCCAGGACCTTTATTAATTGAGTTGAACGACCTAAAATTGAGCCAAGGGCTCTTTATTTTATCGGTTGCGATCGGATATATGATGATAGTGTTTTGCCCACCAATCTGCTTAAGGAACATATATGTTCAGATGTGATCTGGAACTAAGACTTGAGCCCTCGCAGGCGCTTGCATAGCGACATGTAGCATATGTTGTCAAAGGGACAACGACAAAGGCAAGGGAGATCGGAATGGCCATTTCTGGCTTATAAGCCATCATCAGCCAGTCATACCCAATCCCAAGTGTGGAATACATGGCACTCGAACACGCGACTTTAGGTTAGTGAATCTAACGCTCTACCATTGAGCTAAGGGCTCGTTATTTTATCGTCTGCGAACGGGTATATGATGAGATTGTTTTCCCACCGATCTGCTTTAAGGAACATATATATTCTGATGTGCACTGGATCTATAACTAGAGCCCTCGTAGGCGCTCGCATAGCGACATGTAGCATATGTAATTATAGGTGAAACGACAAATACAAGGTTGACCAAAATGACCATTTTTGGATTATTAGTCGTCATCAGCCAGTCATACCCTATTTCAAGTTAGGAACACCTTGGATTTGAACCCGCGACATTTGGAAATTGAGTAGAACGCTGTACCAGTGAGGCAAGGTCTCGTTATTTATCAGTTGTGATCGGGTATATGATGATAGTGTTTTGCCAACCGATCTGCTTAAGGAACATATATGTTCTGATGTGCACTGGATCTATAACTAGAGCCCTCACAGGCGCTCGCATAGCGACATGTAGCATATGTTGTTAAAGGTGAAACGACAAACACAAGTTTGACCAGAATGGCCATTTTTGGATTATAAGTCGTCATCAGCCAGTCATACCCTATTTCCCAAGCGTTTGTACACCTGGGATTTGAACCCGCGACATTTGGTATTGAGTCAGAACGCTGTACCATTGAGGAAAGGGCTCTTTTTTTATCGGTTGCGATCGGGTATATGATGATAGTGTTTTGCCCACCGATCTGCTTAAGGAACATATATGTTCTGTTGTGCACTGGATCTATGACTAGAGCCCTCGCAGGCGCTCGCATAGCGACATGTAGCATATGTTGATAAATGTAAAACGACAAAGACAAGGAAGACCAGAATGGCCATTTCTCGCTTATTAGTCGTCATCAGCAAGTCATACCCAATCCCAAGTGTGGGAACACCTGGGATCTCGAACACCCGCGACCTTTTGATAATTGAGTCGAACGCTCTACCATTGAGCCAAGGGCTCGTTATTTTATCGGTTGCGATCGGGTATATGATGATAGTGTTTTGCCCACCGATCTGCTTAAGGAACATATATGTTCTGTTGTGCACTGGATCTATGACTAGAGCTCTCGCAGGCGCTCGCATAGCGACATGTAGCATATGTTGTTAAAGGGACAACGACAAAGGCAAGGGAGATCGAATGGCCATTTCTGGCTTATAAGCCGTCATCAGCCAGTCATACCCAATCCCACGTGTGGACCACATGGCACTCGAACACGCGACTTTCGGTAATTGAGTCTAACGCTCACCATTAAGCCAAGGGCTCGTTATTTTATCGTCTGCGAACGGATATATGATGATAGTTTTTCGCCCACCGATCTGCTTAAGGAACATATATGTTCTGATGTGCACTGGATCTATAACTAGAGCCCTCGCAGGCGCTCGCATAGCGACATGTAGCATATGTTGTTAAAGGTGAAACGACAAACACAAGGTTGACCAGAATGGCCATTTTTGGATTATGAGTCGTCATCAGCCAGTTATACCCTATTTCAAGTTAGGAACACCTTGGATTTGAACCCGCGACATTTGGTAATTGAGTAGAACGCTGTACCAGTGAGGCAAGGTCTCGTTATTTATCGGTTGTGATCGGGTATATGATGATAGTGTTTTGCCAACCGATCTGCTTAAGGAACATATATGTTCTGATGTGCACTGGAACTAAGACTTGAGCCCTCGCAGGCGCTTGCATAACGACTTGTAGCATATGTTGATAAAGGTGAAACGACAAACAAGTTTAACCAAATTGACCATTTGTGGCTTATAAGTCGTCATCAGCCAGTCATACCCAATTCCAAGTGTGGAAAACCTGGCATTTGAAACCGCGAAATTTGCTTATTGAATTCAACGCTCTACCAGTGAGCCAAGGGCTCGTTTTTTTATCGGTTGCGTTTGGGTATATGATGATAGTGTTTTGCCCACCGATCTGCTTAAGGAACATATATGTTCTGTTGTGCACTGCATCTATGTTTAGAGCTTTTGCAGGCCCTCGCAAAGCGACATGCACCATATGTTGTCAAAGGGACAACGACAAAGGCAAGGTAGACAAGAATCGCTATTTCTGGCTTATAAGCCGTCATCAGCAAGTCATGCCCAATCGCAAGTGAGGAACACCTGGAACTCGAACCCAGGACCCTTTTTAATTGAGTCGAACGCTTTACAATTGAGCCAAGGGCTCGTTATTTTGTCCTCTGCGAACAGGTTTATGATGATAGTGTTTTGCCCACCGATCTGCTTAAGGAACATATATGTTCTGATGTGCACTGGATCTATGACTAGAGCCCTCACTAGCGCTCGCATAGCGACATGTAGCATATGTTGATAAATGTGAAACGACAAATACAAGGTTAATTAGAATGGTCATTTATGGTTTATTAGTCGTCATCAGCCAGTCATATTCCATTCTAAGTGTGGAACACCTGGGATTTGCACCCGCGACCTTTGATAATTGAGTCGAACGCTCTACCCTTGAGCCAAGGGCTCGTTTTCTTTTCGGTTGCGATCCGGTATATGATGATAGTGTTTTGCCCACCGATCTGCTTAAGGAACATATATGTTCTGTTGTGCACTGGATCTATGACTAGAGCCCTCGCAGGCGCTCGCATAGCGACATGTAGCATATGTTGTTAAAGGGACAACGACAAAGGCAAGGGAGATCGAAATGGCCATTTCTGGCTTATAAGCCATCATTAGCCAGTTATACCCAATCCCACGTGTGGACCACATGGCACTCGAACACGCGACTTTCGGTAATTGAGTCTAACGCTCTACCATTAAGCCAAGGGCTCGTTATTTTATCGTCTGCGAACGGATATATGATGATAGTTTTTCGCCCACCGATCTGCTTAAGGAACATATATGTTCTGATGTGCACTGGATCTATAACTAGAGCCCTCGCAGGCGCTCGCATAGCGACATGTAGCATATGTTGTTAAAGGTGAAACGACAAACACAAGGTTGACCAGAATGGCCATTTTTGGATTATGAGTCGTCATCAGCCAGTTATACCCTATTTCAAGTGTGGAACACCTGGGATTTGAACCCGCGACATTTGGTAATTGAGTAGAACGCTGAACCATTGAGGCAAGGGCTCGTTATTTATCGGTTGCGATCGGGTATATGATGATAGTGTTTTGCCCACCGATCTTCTTAAGGAATATATATGTTCTGTTGTGCACTGGATCTATAACTAGAGCCCTCGCATGTGCTCGCATAGCGACATGTAGCATATGTTGATAAAGATGAAAATACAAATACAAGGTTGACCAGAATGGCCATTTGTGGCTTATTAGTCGTCATAAGCCTGTCATATTCAATTCAAAGTGTGAAACGCCTGGGTTTTGAACCCGCGACCATTGATAATTGAGTCTAACGCTCTACCATTGAGCCAAAGTCTCCTTTTTTATCGTTTGCGATCGCGGTAAATGATGATAGTGTTTTGCTCACCGATCTGCTTAAGGAACATATATGTTCTGGATGTGCACCGGATCTATGACTCAGAGCCCTCGCAGGCGCTCGCATAGCGACATGAAGCATATGTTGTCAAAGAGACAACGACAAAGGCAAGGGAGATCGAAATGTCCATTTCTGGCTTATAAGCCATCATCAGCCAGTCATACCCTATTTCAAGTTTGAAACAGCTGGGATTTGAACTTGAGACCTTAGGTAATTGAGTCTTACACTCTACCATTGAGCCAAGGGCTCGTTATTTTATCGTTTGCGATCGGATATATGATGATAGTGTTTTGCTTACCGATCTGATTAAGGAAAATATGTGTTCTGATGTGCACTGGATCTAAGACTTGAAGCCCTCGCAGGCGCTCGCATAGCGACATGTAGCATATTTTGTCAAAGGGACAACGACAATGGCAAGGGAGATCCGAATGGCAATTTCTGGCTTATAAGCTATCATCAGCCAGTCTTACCCAATCCCAAGTGTGGAACACATGTCACTCGAACACGCGACTTTCGGTAATTGAGTCTAACGCTCTACTATTGAGCCAATGGCTCGTTATTTTATCGTCTGCGAACGGGTATATGATGCTAGTTTTTTGCTTACCGATCTGCTTAAGGAACATATATGTTCTGTTGTGCACTGGATCTATAACTAGAGCCCTCACAAGCACTCGCATAGCGACATGTAGCATATCTTGATATAGGTGAAACGACAAATACAAGGTTGACCAGAATGGCCATTTTTGGATTATTAGTCGTCATCAGCCAGTCATACCCTATTTCAAGTGTGGAACACCTGGGATTTGAACCCGCGACATTTGGTAATTGAGTAGAACAGTGTACCATTGAGGAAAGGGCTCTTTTTTATCGGTTGCGATCGGGTATATGATGATAGTGTTTTGCCTACCGATCTGCTTAAGGAACACATATGTTCTGTTGTGCACTGGATCTATAACTAGAGCCCTGGCAGGTGCTCGCATAGCGACATGTAGCATATGTTGATAAAGATGGAAAGACAAATACAAGGTTGACCAGAATGGGCATTTGTGGCTTGTTAGTCGTCATAAGCCTGCCATATTCAATTCGAAGTGTGGAACACCTTGGATTTGAACCCGCGACCTTTGGTAATTGAGTCTAACGCTCTACAATTGAGCCAAAGGCTCGTTTTTTTATCGTTTGCGATCGCGTATATGATGATAGTGTTTTGTTCACCGATCTGCTTAAGGAACATATATGTTCTGATCTGCACTGGATCTAAGACTTTAGCCGTCGCAGGCGCTCGCATAGCGACATGTAGCATATGTTGATAAAGGTGAAACGACAAATACAAGGTTGACCAGAATGGCCATTTTTGGATTATTAGACGTCATCAACCAGGCATACCCTATTTCAAGTGTGGAACATCTGGGATTTTAAACTCGCGACCTTTGGTAATTGAGTCTAACTCTCTACCATTGAGCCAAGGGCTCGTTATTTTATCGTCTGCGATTGGATATATGATGATAGTGCTTTGCTCACCGATCTACTTAAGGAACATATTAATTCTGTTGTGCACTTGATCTAAGACTTGAGCCCTCGCAGGCGCTCGCATAGCGACATGTAGCATATGTTGTCAAAGGGACAACGAAAAAGGCAAGGGAAGACCAGAATGGCTATTTCTGGCTTATAAGACATCATCAGCCAGTCATACCCAATCCCAAGTGTGGAACACCTGGGATTTGAACTCGCGGCCTTTGGTTATTGAGTCGAACGCTCTACCATTGAGCCAAAGGCTCGTTATTTTATCGTTTGCGATCGGGTATATGATGATAGTGTTTTGCTAACCGATCTGCTTAAGGAACATATATGTTCTGAGGTGCACTGGATCTAAGACTTGAGCCCTCGCAGGCGCTCACATAGCGACATGTAGCATATGTTGATAAAGGTGAAACGACAAATACAAGGTTGACCGGAATGGCCATTTTGTGGCTTTATTAGTCGTCATCCGCCAGTCTATTCTAATCCCAAGTGTGGAAACATGGGATTTGAACTCGCGACCTTTGGTAATTAAGTCGACTGCTCTACCATTGAGCCACAGGGCTCGTTTTTTGTCGGTTGCGATCGGGCATATGATGATAGTTTTTTGCTCACCGATCTGCTTTAAAGGAACATGTATGTTCCGTTGTGCCCTGGAGCTCAGACTAGAGCCCTCGCAGGCGCGTCGCATAGCGACATGTAGCATATGTTGACAAAGGGACAACGACAAAGACGAGTGGAGACCGGAATGGCCATTTCTGGCTTATTTCAGCCGTCATCAGCAAGTCATACCCGATCCCAAGTGTTGAACACCTGGGCACTCGAACCCGCGACCTTTGGTAATTGAGTCGAACGCTCAACCATTGAGCCACGGGCTCGTTTGATTTTGTCGGTTTGCGATCGAGAATTTGATGATAGTGTGTGGGCTCATCGATCTGCTTAAAGGAACATGTATGTTCCGTTGTGCCCTGGAGCTACGACTAGAGCCCTCGCAGGCGGTCGCATAGCGACATGTAGCATATGTTGATAAAGGAAACAGCGACAAAGACAAGGGAGACCGGAATGGCCATTTCTGGCTTATTAGTCGTCATCAGCCAGTTATTCCCAATCCCAAGTGTGGAACACCTGGTATTTGAACCCGCGACCTTTGGTAATTGAGTCGAACGCTCAACCATTGAGCCACGGGCTCGTTGTTTTGTCGGTTTGCGATCGGGAATATGATGATAGTGTGTGGCTCACCGATCTGCTTAAGGAACATGTATGTTCCGTTATGTCCTGGAGCTCAGACTAGAGCCCTCGCAGGCGGTCGCATAGCGACATGAAGCATATGTTGATAAAAGGGAAACTACAAAGAAAAGGGAGTACAGAATGGCCATTTCTGTCTTATTTTCCGTCATCAGCCAGTCATACCCAATCTTAAATTTGGAACACCTGGGATTTGAACCCGCGACCTTTGTTAATTGAGTCGAAGGCTCTACCATGATCCAAGGTCAAGTGATTTTTATCGGTTGCGATCGGGTGTATGATGATAGTGTGTTTGTTCACCGATCTGCTTTATGAACATGTATGTTCTGTTTTTGCCCTGGAGCTCAGAATAGAGCCCTCAGCAAGCGGTCCCATAGAGACATGTAGCATATGTTGATAAAAGGGACAACGAAAATGACAAGAGAGACTGTAATGGCCATTTCTGACTTTAAAACCGTCATCAGCCAGTCATACCCGATCCCAAGTGTCGAACACCTGGGTACTTTTTGAACCCGCGACCTTTGGTAATTTTGTCGAACGCTCTATGATTAAGCCACGGATCATTGCTTTGTCGGTTGCGATCGGGAATATGATGAAACTTTGTGGCTCATCGATCTGCTTTAATGAACATGTATATCCGTTGTGCCCTGGAGCTACGACTAGAGCCCTCGCAGGCGGTCGCATAGCCACATGTAGCATATGCTGATAAGCGGAAACGACAAAGACAAGAGAGACCGGAATGGTCATTTCTGGCTTATTAGTCGTATTCAGCCGGTCATTTTTAATCCCAAGTGTTGAACACCTGGGATTCGAACCCGCGACCATTGGTAATTGAGTCGAACTATCTACCATTGAACCACTGGCTTGTTGTCATGTGGGTAGCGATTAGGAATATGATGATAGGGTTTTGCTCACCGATCTGCTTAAGACACATGTATGTTCCATTTTGCCCTGGAGCTCAGTATGGAGCCCTCACGGGTGGTTGCAAAACGACATTTAGCATATGTTGATAAAGGGACAACGACAAAGATAAGGGAGCCCGGAATGGCCATTTATGGCTTATAAGCCATCATCAGCAGTCATAACCGATTCCAAGTGTTGAACACCTGACACTTTTACCCGCGAACTTTGGTTATTGAGTCGAACGCTCAACCAATGAGCCACGGGCTCGTTGATTTTCGGTTGCGTTTGGGAATTATATGAAAGTTTGTGGCTCACCGATCTGCTTAAGGAACATGTATGTTCCGTTGTGCCCTGGAGCGACGACTAGAGCCCTCGCTGGCGGTCACATAGCGACATGTAGCATATGCTGACAAGGGGAAACGACAAAGACAACGGAGACCGGAATGGCCATTTTTGGCTTATTAGCCGTCTTCAGCCGGTCATTACTAATCCCAAGTTTGAAACAGGTTTAATTTTAACCCGCGATTATTTGTAATTGAGTCGAACTCTCTACCATTGCGCTACGGGCTCGTTGTTATGTCAGTAGCGATCGGGAATAAGATGATAGTGTTTTACTCACCGATCTGCTTAAGACACATGTATTTTCCGTTGTGCCCTGGAGCCCAAACTACAGCCGTCGCAGGCGGTCCCATAGCGAAATGTAGCATATGTTGACAAAGGGACAACGACAAAGACAAGGGGGACTGGGATGGCCATTTCTGGTTTTTTAGTCGTCATCAGCCAGTCATACCCGATAAAAAGTGTTGAACACCTGACACTTTAACCCGCGAAATTTGCTTATTGAGTCGAACGCTCTACCATTGAGCCACGGGCTCGTTGTGTTGTCGTTTGCGATCAGGAATATGATGATAGTGTTTGGCTCACCGATCTGCTTAAGGAACATGTATGTTCCGTTGTGTCCTGGAGCTCAGACTAGAACCCTCGCTGGCGGTCGCATAGCGACATGAAGCATATGTTGATAAAAGGGAAACTACAAAGAAAAGGGAGTACAGAATGGCCATTTCTGTCTTATTTTCCGTCATCAGCCAGTCATACCCAATCTTAAATGTGGAACACCTGGGATTCGAACCCGCGACCTTTGTTAATTGAGTCGAAGGCTCTACCATGATCCAAGGTCAAGTGATTTTATCGGTTGCGATCAGGTGTATGATGATAGTGTTTTGTTCACCGATCTTCTTTTGGAACAGGTATGTTCCGTTTTGCCCTGGAGCTCAGAATAGAGCCCTAGCAATCGGTCCCATAGAGAAATGTAGCATATGTTGATAAAGGGACAACGACAATGACAAGAGAGACTGTAATGGCCATTTCTGACTTTAAAACCGTCATCAGCCAGTCATACCCGATCCCAAGTGTCGAACACCTGATACTTTAACCCGCGAAAATTGGTAATTTTGTCGAACGCTCTATGATTAAGCCACGGGATCATTGCTTTGTCGGTTGCGATCGGGAATATGATGAAACTTTGTGGCTCATCGATCTGCTTAATGAACATGTATAATCCGTTGTGCCCTGGAGCTACGACTAGAGCCCTCGCAGGCGGTCGCATAGCCACATGTCGCATATGCCGATAAGCGGAAACGACAAAGACAAGAGAGACCGGAATGGCCATTTCTGGCTTATTAGTCGTATTCAGCCGCTCATTTTTAATCCCAAGTGTTGAACACCTGGGATTCGAACCCGCGACCATTGGTAATTGAGTCGAACTCTCTAACATTGAGCCACGAGCTCGTTGCTATGTCGGTAGCGATCGGGAATATAATGCTTGTGTTTTGATCACCGATTTGCTTAAGGAACATGTTTGTTCCGTTGTGCCCTGTAGCTCAGACTAGTGCCCTAGCAGGCGGTCCCATAGCGACATGTTGCATATGTTTATAAAGGGGAAATGACAAAGACAAGGGAGACCGGAATGGCCATTTTTGGCTTATAAGCCGTCTTCAGTTGGTCATTACCAATCCAGAGTTTGGAACACCTGGAATTCAAACCCGCGACCATTGGTAATTGAGTCGAACTTTCTACCATTGAGCCACTGGCTTGTTGTTTTGTCGGGTTGCGATCGGGAATATGATGATAGTGTTTTGCTCACCGATCTGCTTAAGACACATGTATGTTCCATTTTGCCCTGGAGCTCAGTTTGGAGCCCTCACGGGTGGTTGCAAAACGACATTTAGCATATGTTGATAAAGGGACAACGACAAAGATAAGGGAGCCCGGAATGGCCATTTATGGCTTATAAGCCATCATCAGCAGTCATAACCGATTCCAAGTGTTGAACACCTGACACTTTTACCCGCGAACTTTGGTTATTGAGTCGAACGCTCAACCATTGAGCCACGGGCTCGTTGATTTTTTCGGTTGCGATCGGAATATGATTATAGTTTGTGGCTCACCGATCTGCTTAAGGAACATGTATGTTCCGTTGTGCCCTGGAGCGACGACTAGAGCCCTCGCTGGCGGTCACATAGCGACATGTAGCATATGCTGACTAAGGGGAAACGACAAAGACAACGGAGACCGGAATGGCCATTTCTGGCTTATTAGCCGTCTTCAGCCGGTCATTACTAATCCCAAGTTTGAAACAGGTTTAATTTTAACCCGCGATTATTTGTAATTGAGTCGAACTCTCTACCATTGCGCTACGGGCTCGTTGTTATGTCGGTAGCGATCGGGAATAAGATGATAGTGTTTTACTCACCGATCTGCTTAAGACACATGTATTTTCCGTTGTGCCCTGGAGCCCAAACTACAGCCGTCGCAGGCGGTCCCATAGCGAAATGTAGCATATGTTGACAAAGGGACAACGACAAAGACAAGGGGGACTGGGAAATGGCCATTTCTGGTTTTTTAGTCGTCATCAGCCAGTCATACCCGATAAAAAGTGTTGAACACCTGACACTTTAACCCGCGAAATTTGCTTATTGAGTCGAACGCTCTACCATTGAGCCACGGGCTCGTTGTGTTGTCGTTTGCGATCAGGAATATGATGATAGTGTTTGGCTCACCGATCTGCTTAAGGAACATGTATGATCCGTTGTGCCCTGGAGCTGCCGACTAGAGCCCTCGCTGGCGGTCGCATAGCGACATGAAGCATATGCTGGTAAAGGAAACCGACAAAGCCAAGGGAGACCGGAATGGCCATTTCTGGCTTATAAGTCGTCATCAGCCGAGTCATACCCAATCCCAAGTTTGGAACACCTGGGATTTGAACCCGCGACCATTGGTAATTGAGTCGAACGCTCTACCATTGAGCCACGGGCTCGTTGTTATGTCGGTAGCGATCGGGAATATGATGATAGTGTGTTTTGCTCACCGATCTGCTTAAGGAACATGTATGTTCCGTTGTGCCCTGGAGCCCAGACTAGAGCAATCGCAGGCGGTCCCATAGCGACATGTAGCATATGTTGATAAAGGGAAACCGACAAAGACAAAGGGAGACCGGAATGGCCATTTTCTGGCTTATAAGTCGTCATCAGCCAGTCATACCCAATCCCAAGTGTGGCACACCTGGGATTTCGAACCCGCGACCTTTGGTAATTGAGTCGAACGCTCTACCATTGAGCCACGGGCTCGTTGTTTTGTCGGTTGCGATCGGGAATATGATGATAGTGTGTGGCTCACCGATCTGCTTAAGGAAAATGTATGTTCCGTTGTGCCCTGGAGCTACGACTAGAGCCCTCGCTGAAGGTCGCATATCGACATGTAGCATATGCCATTAAGTGGAAACCGACAAAAGACAAGGGAGACCGGAATGGCCATTTCTGGCTTATTAGCGTCTTCAGCCAGTCATACCCAATCCCAAGTTTGGAAACAGCTGTGATTTCGAACCCGCGACCATTTGCAATAGAGTCGATCTGTCTACCATTGAGCCACGGGCTCGTTGTTAAGTCGTTTGCGATCTGGTATATGATGATAGTGTTTTTTGCTCACCGATCTGCTTAAGGAACAAATATGTTCTGTTGTGCCCTGGAGCTAAGACTAGAGCCCTCGCTGACGGTCGCATAGCGACATGTAGCATATGTTGATAAAGAGACAACGACAAAGACAAGGGAGACCGGAATGGCCATTTCTGGCTTATTAGTCGTCATCAGCCGAGTCATACCCAATCCCAAGTGTGGAACACCTGGTATTCTGAACCCGCGACCTTTGGTAATTGAGTCGAACGCTCAACCATTGAGCCACGGGCTCGTTGTGTTGTCGTTTGCAATCGGGTGTGTGATGATAGTGTGTGCCTCACCGATCTGCTTAAAGAACATATAGGTTCCAATGTGCCCTGGAGCTACGACAAGAGCCCTCGCTGGCGGTCGCATAGCGACATGTAGCATATGCTATTAAGGGGAAACGGCAAAGAGAAGGGAGACCGGAATGGCCATTTCTGGCTTATAAGCCGTCTTCAGCCAGTCATGCCCAATCCCAAGTTTAAAACAGCTGTGATTTCGAACCCATCGACCATTTGTAATAGAGTCGAACTTATCTGCCATTAAGCCACGGGCTCCTTGTTAATTCGGTTTGCGATCGGGTATATGATGATAGTGTTTTGCTCACCGATCTGCTTTAAGGAACAAATATGTTCTGTTGTGCCCTGGAGCCCAAACTACAGCCGTCGCAGGCGGTCCCATAGCGACATGTAGCTTATGTTGACAAAAGGACAACGAAAAAGACAAGGGAGCCCGGAATGGCCATTTCTGGCTTATTATCCGTCATCAGCCAGTCTTTACCCAATCCCAAGTGTTGAACACATGACACCTTTTCGAACCCGCGAGTTTGGTTATTGAGTCGAACGCTCACCAATGAGCCACGGGCTCGTTGATTTTGTCGGTTGCATTTGGAATATTATGAAAGTTTGTGGCTCAGCGATTTGCTTAAGGAACATTTATGTTACGTTGAGCCCTGAAGCTACGACTAGAGCACTCGCTGGCGGCCGCATAGCGACATGTAGCATATGCTGATAAAGCGGAAAGGACAAAGACAAAAGGGAGACCGAATGGCCATTTCTGGCTTATTAGCTGTATTCAGCCAGTCATTACTAATTCCAAGTTTGGAACAGCTGGGATTTCGAACCCGCGACCATTTTGGTAATATGAGTCGAACTCTCTACCATTGAGTCTCACGGGTTCGTTGTTATGTCGGTAGCGATCAGGAATATGATAATTGTGTTTTGCTCACCGATCTGCTTAAGACACATGTATGTTTCGTTGTGCCCTGGAGCTCAGACTAGAGCAATCGCAGGCGGTCCCATAGCGACATGTATCATATGTTTATAAAGTGGACAACGACAAAGACAAAGGAGACTGGAATGGCCATTTCTGGCTTTTAAGCCATCATCAGCCAGTCATACCCGATCACAAGTGTTGAACATCTGACACTTTAACCCGCGAACTTTGGTTATTGAGTAGAATGCTCTACCATTGAGCCACGGGCTCGTTGATTTGTCAGTTGCGTTTGGGAATATGATGAAAGTTTGTGGCTCATCGATCTGCTTAAGGAACATGTATGTTCCGTTGTGCCCTGGAGCTACTACTAGAGCCCTCGCTGACGGTCACATAGCGACATGTAGCATATGCCGATAAGGGGAAACGACAAAGACAAGGGAGACCGGAATGGCCATTTTTGGATTATTAGCCGTCTTCAGCCGGTCATTACCCAATCCCAAGTGTGACACAGCTGGATTTCGAACCCGCGACCATTTGTAATTGAGTCGAACTCTCTACCATTGCGCTACGGGCTCGTTGTTATGTCGGTAGCGATCGGGAATAAGATGATAGTGTTTTACTCACCGATCTGCTTAAGACACATGTATTTTCCGTTGTGCCCTGGAGCCCAAACTACAGCCCTCGCAGGCGGTCCCATAGCGAAATGTGGCATATGTTGACAAAGGGACAACGACAAAGACAAGGGGAGACTGGGAATGGCCATTTCTGGTTTTTAGTCGTCATCAGCCAGTCATACCCGATAAAAAGTGTTGAACACCTGACACTTTAACCCGCGAAATTTGCTTATTGAGTCGAACGCTCTACCATTGAGCCACGGGCTCGTTGTGTTGTCGTTTGCGATCAGGAATATGATGATAGTGTTTGGCTCACCGATCTGCTTAAGGAACATGTATAATCCGTTGTGCCCTGGAGCTACGACTAGAGCCCTCGCTGACGGTCGCATAGCGACATGAAGCATATGCTAGTAAGGGGAAACGGCAAAGCCGAGGGAGACTGGAATGGCCATTTCTGGCTTATAAGTCGTCATCAGCCGAGCATACCCAATCCCAAGTTTGGAACAGCTGGGATTTGAACCCGCGACCATTTGTAATATAGTCGAACTCTCTACCATTGGTCTACGGGTTCGTTGTTATGTCGGTAGCGATCAGGAATATGATAATTGTGTTTTGCTCACCGATCTGCTTAAGACACATGTATGTTTCGTTGTGCCCTGGAGCCCAGACTAGAGCAATCGCAGGCGGTCCCATAGCGACATGTATCATATGTTTATAAAGGGACAACGACAAAGACAAGGGAGACTGGAATGGCCATTTCTGGCTTTTAAGCCATCATCAGCCAGTCATACCCGATCACAAGTGTTGAACACCTGACACTTTAACCCGTGAACTTTGCTTATTGAGTCAAACGCTCTACTATTGAGCAACGGGCTCGTTGAATTGTCGGTTGCGTTTGGGAATATGATGAAAGTTTGTGGCTCATCGATCTGCTTAAGGAACATGTATAATCCGTTGAGCCCTGGAGCTACGACTAGAGCCCTCGCTGAAGGTCGCATATCGACATGTAGCATATGCCATTAAGGGGAAACGGCAAAGACAAGGGAGACCGGAATGGCCATTTCTGGCTTATTAGCAGTCTTCAGCCAGTCTTGCCCAATCCCAAGTTTGAAACAGCTGTGATTTTAACCCGCGACCATTTGCAATAGAGTCGATCTGTCTACCATTGAGCTACGGGCTCGTTGTTAAGTCGTTTGCGATCTAGTATATGATGATAGTGTTTTGCTCACCGATCTGCTTAAGGAACAAATATGTTCTGTTGTGCCCTGGAGCTAAGACTAGAGCCCTCGCTGACGGTCGCATAGCGACATGTAGCATATGTTGATAAAGAGACAACGACAAAGACAAGGGAGACCGGAATGGCCATTTCTGGCTTATTAGTCGTCATCAGCCGAGCATACCCAATCCCAAGTGTGGAACACCTGGTATTTGAACCCGCGACCTTGTGTAATTGAGTCGAACGCTCAACCATTGAGCCACGGGCTCGTTGTGTTGTCGTTTGCAATCGGGTGTGTGATGATAGTGTGTGCCTCACCGATCTGCTTAAAGAACATATAGGTTCCAATGTGCCCTGGAGCTACGACAAGAGCCCTCGCTGGCGGTCGCATAGCGACATGTAGCATATGCTATTAAGGGGAAACGGCAAAGAGAAGGGAGACCGGAATGGCCATTTCTGGCTTATAAGCCGTCTTCAGCCAGTCATGCCCAATCCCAAGTTTAAAACAGCTGTGATTTGAACCATCGACCATTTGTAATAGAGTCGAACTATCTGCCATTAAGCTACAGGCTCCTTGTTAATTCGTTTGCGATCTAGTATATGATGATAGTGTTTTGCTCACCGATCTGCTTAAGGAACAAATATGTTCTGTTGTGCCCTGGAGCTAAGACTAGAGCCCTCGCTGGCGGTCGCATAGCGACATGTAGCTTATGTTGACAAAAGGACAACGAAAAAGACAAGGGAGCCCGGAATGACCATTTCTGGCTTATTATTCGTCATCAGGCAGTTTTACCTGATCCCAAGTGTTGAACACATGACACCTTAACACGCGAAGTTTGGTTATTGAGTCGAACGCTCAATTAATGAGCCACGGGCTCGTTGATTTGTCGGTTGCGTTTGGGAATATTATGAAAGTTTGTGGCTCAGCGATTTGCTTAAGGAACATTTATGTAAGTTGAGCCCTGAAGCTACGACTAGAGCACTCGCTGGCGGCCGCATAGCGACATGTAGCATATGCTGATAAGCGGAAAGGACAAAGACAAGGGAGACCGAATGGCCATTTCTGGCTTATTAGCTGTATTCAGCCAGTCATTACTAATTCCAAGTTTGGAACAGCTGGGATTTGAACCCGCGACCATTTGTAATATAGTCGAACTCTCTACCATTGGTCTACGGGTTCGTTGTTATGTCGGTAGCGATCAGGAATATGATAATTGTGTTTTGCTCACCGATCTGCTTAAGACACATGTATGTTTCGTTGTGCCCTGGAGCCCAGACTAGAGCAATCGCAGGCGGTCCCATAGCGACATGTATCATATGTTTATAAAGGGACAACGACAAAGACAAGGGAGACTGGAATGGCCATTTCTGGCTTTTAAGCCATCATCAGCCAGTCATACCCGATCACAAGTGATGGCACATCTGACACTTTAACCCGCGAACTTTGGTTATTGAGTAGAATGCTCTACCATTGAGCCACGGGCTCGTTGATTTGTCAGTTGCGTTTGGGAATATGATGAAAGTTTGTGGCTCATCGATCTGCTTAAGGAACATGTATGTTCCGTTGTGCCCTGGAGCTACTACTAGAGCCCTCGCTGACGGTCGCATAGCGACATGTAGCATATGCCGATAAGGGGAAACGACAAAGACAAGGGAGACCGGAATGGCCATTTTTGGATTATTAGCCGTCTTCAGCCGGTCATTACAAATCCCAAGTGTTGAACAGTTGGGATTTGAACCCGCGACCATTTGTAATTGAGTCAATTTCTCTACCATTGCGCTACAGGCTCGTTGTTATGTCAGTAGCGATCGGGAATATGATGATAGTGTTTTGCTCACCGATCTGCTTAAGGAACATGTATGTTCCGTTGTGCCATGGAGCCCAGACTAGAGCCCTCGCAGGCGGTCCCATAGCGACATGAAGCATATGTTGATAAAAGGGAAACTACAAAGAAAAGGGAGTACAGAATGGCCATTTCTGTCTTATTTTCCGTCATCAGCCAGTCATACCAAATCCCATGTTTGGCACAGCTGTGATTTTTACCCGCGACCATTTGCATTAGAGTCGATCTCTCTACCATTGAGCTACAGGCTCCTTGTTAATTCGTTTGCGATCTAGTATATGATGATAGTGTTTTGCTCACCGATCTGCTTAAGGAACAAATATGTTCTGTTTGTGCCATGGAGCTAAGACTAGAGCCCTCGCTGGCGGTCGCATAGCGACATGTAGCTTATGTTGACAAAGGGACAACGAAAAAGACAAGGGAGCCCGGAATGGCCATTTCTGGCTTATAAGCCGTCATCAGCCAGTCATACCAAATCCCATGTTTGGAACAGCTGTGATTTTTACCCGCGACCATTTGCATTAGAGTCGATCTCTCTACCATTGAGCTACAGGCTCCTTGTTAATTCGTTTGCGATCTAGTATATGATGATAGGGTTTTGCTCACCGATCTGCTTAAGGAACAAATATGTTCTGTTGTGCCATGGAGCTGAAGACTAGAGCCCTCGCTGGCGGTCGCATAGCGACATGTAGCTTATGTTGACAAAGGGACAACGAAAAAGCCAAGGGAGCCCGAAATGGCCATTTCTGGCTTATTAGCCGTCTTCAGCCGGTCATTACAAATCCCAGGTGTTGAACAGTTGGGATTTGAACCCGCGACCATTTGTAATTGAGTCAAACTGTCTACCATTGCGCTACAGGCTCGTTGTTATGTCAGTAGCGATCGGGAATATGATGATAGTGTTTTGCTCACCGATCTGCTTAAGGAACATGCATGTTCCGTTGTGCCATGGAGCTACGAGTAGAGGCCTCGTTGGCGGTCGCGTAGCGACATGAAGCATATGTTGATAAAGGGACAACGACAAAGACAAGGGAGACTGGAATGGCCATTTCTGGCTTTTAAGCAGTCATCAGCCAGATATACCCGATCACAAGCGTTGACCACCTGATAATTTAACCCGCGAACTTTGGTTATTGAGTCGAACGCACTACCATTGAGCCAAGGGCTCGTTGATTTTTCGTCAGTTGCGATCGGGAATATGATGATAGTGTTTTGCTCACCGATCTGCTTAAAGGAACATGCATGTTCCGTTGTGCCCTGGAGCTCAGACTAGAGCTCCTCGTAGGCGCTTGCATAGCGACATGTAGCATATGTTGATAAAGGGACAACGACAAAGACAAGGGAGACCGGAATGGCCATTTCTGGCTTATAAGCCGTCATCAGCAAGTCATACACAATCCCAAGTGTGGAAAACCTAGGATTTAAACCCGCGACCTTTGGTAATTGAGTCGAACGCTCTACCATTGAGGCAAGGGCTCGTTATTTTATCGGTTGCGATCGGGTATATGATGATAGTCTTTTAGCCCACCGATCTCGCTTAAGGAACATATATGTTCTGTTGTGCACTGGAGCTCAGACTAGAGTCCCTCGCAGGCGGTCTCATAGCGACATGTAGCATATGTTGATAAAGGTGAAACCGACAAAGACAGGGTTGACCGGAATGGCCATTTCTGGCTTATTAGTCGTCATCAGCCAGTCATACCAAATTCCAAGTAAGGAACACCTGGGATTTGAACCCGCGACCTTTAGTAATTGAGTCAAACGCTCTACAATTGAGCCACGGGTTGTTTTATATCGGTTGCGATCGGGTATATGATGATAGTGTTTTGCCCACCGATCTGCTTAAGGAACATATATGTTCCGTTGTGCCCTGGAGCTCAGACTAGAGTCCTCGCAGGCGCTCGCATAGCGACATGTAGCATATGTTGACAAAGTGGAACCGACAAAAGACAAGGGAGACCGGAATTGCCATTTCTGGCTTATAAGCCGTTATCAGCCAGTCAAACCCAATCCCAAGTGTGGCACACCTGGGATTCGAACCCGCGACCTTTTGGTAATTGAGTCGAACGCTCTACCATTGAGCCACGGGTTCGTTGTTTTTGTCGGTTGCGATCGGGTATATGATGATAGTGTTTTTGCTCACCGATCTCGCTTAAGGAACATGCATGTTCTGTTGTGCACTGGAGCTCAGACTAGAGCCCTCACAGGCGGTCGCATAGCGACATGTAGCATATGTTGATAAAGGGATAACCGACAAAGACAAGGGAGATTGGAATGGCCATTTCTGGCTTATAAGCCGTCATCAGCCATTCATTCCCAATCCCAAGTAAGGCTCACCTGGGATTCGAACCCGCGACCTTTTGGTATTGAGTCGAACGCTCTACAATTGAGCCATGGGTTCGTTATTTTGTCGGTTGCGATCGGGTATATGATGATAGTGTTTTGCTCCACCGATCTGCTTAAGGAACATGCATGTTCCGTTGTGCCCTGGAGCTCAGACTAGAGTCCTCACAGGCGGTCGCATAGCGACATGTAGCATATGTTGATAAAGTGGAACCGACAAAAGACAAGGGAAGACCGGAATGGCCATTTCTGGCTTATAAGCCGTTCTCAGCCATTCATACCCAATCCCAAGTAAGGCTCACCTGGGATTCGAACCCGCGACCTTTTTGGTAATTGAGTCGAACGCTCTACAATTGGAGCCACGGGTTCGTTATTTTATCGGTTGCGATCGGGTATATGATGATAGTGTTTTGCCCACCGATCTGCTTAAGGAACATGCATGTTCCGTTGTGCCCTGGAGCTCAGACTGGAGTCCTCACAGGCGGTCGCATAGCGACATGTAGCATATGTTGATAAAAGTGGAACGGACAAAGACAGGGAGATTGGAATGGCCATTTCTGGCTTATTTGCCGTTATCAGCCATTCATTCGCAATCCCAAGTAAGGCTCACCTGGGATTCCAACCCGCGACCTTTGGTAATTGGTTTAAACGATCTACCATTGAGCCACGGGTTCGTTGTTTTGTCGGTTGTGATTGGGTATATGATGATAGTGTTTTGCTCACCGATCTGCTTAAGGAACATGCATGTTCCGTTGTGCCCTGGAGCTCAGACTGGAGTCCTCACAGGCCGTCGCATAGCGACATGTAGCATATGTTGATAAAGTGGAACCGAAAAAGACAAGGGAGACCGGAATGGCCATTTCTTGCTTATAAGCCGTTATCAGCCATTCATACCCACTCCCAAGTAAGGCTCACCTGGGATTCGAACCCGCGACCTTTGGTTATTTGGTTTAAACGATCTACCATTGAGCCACGGGTTCGTTGTTTTGTCGGTTGTGATTGGGTATATGATGATAGTGTTTTGCTCACCGATCTGCTTAAGGAACATGCATGTTCCGTTGTGCCCTGGAGCTCAGACTGGAGTCCTCACAGGCCGTCGCATAGCGACTTGTAGCATATGTTGATAAAGTGGAAAGGACAAAGACAAGGGAGATTGGAACGGCCATTTCTGGCTTATTTGTCGTTATCAGCCATTCATTCGCAATCCCAAGTAAGGCTCACCTGGGATTCGAACCCGCGACATTTGGTAATTGAGTCGAATGCTCTACCATTGAGCCACGGGTTCGTTGTTTTGTCGGTTGCGATCGGGTATATGATGATAGTGTTTTGCTCACCGATCTGCTTAAGGAACATGCATGTTCCGTTGTGCCCTGGAGCTCAGACTGGAGTCCTCACAGGCCGTCGCATAGCGACATGTAGCATATGTTGATAAAGTGGAAAGGACAAAGACAAGGGAGATTGGAACGGCCATTTCTGGCTTATTTGCCGTTATCAGCCATTCATTCGCAATCCCAAGTAAGGCTCACCTGGGATTCGAACCCGCGACCTTTGGTAATTGAGTCGAATGCACTACCATTGAGCCACGGGTTCGTTGTTTTGTCGGTTGCGATCGGGTATATGATGATAGTGTTTTGCTCACCGATCTGCTTAAGGAACATGCATGTTCCGTTGTGCCCTGGAGCTCAGACTGGAGTCCCTCACAGGCGGTCGCATAGCGACATGTAGCATATGTTGATAAAGTGGAACCGAAAAAGACAAGGGAGACTGGAATGGCCATTTCTGGCTTATAAGCCGTTATCAGCCATTCATTCCCACTCCCAAGTAAGGCTCACCTGGGATTCGAACCCGCGACCTTTGGTAATTGAGTCGAATGCACTACCATTGAGCCACGGGTTCGTTGTTTTGTCGGTTGCGATCGGGTATATGATGATAGTGTTTTGCTCACCGATCTGCTTAAGGAACATGCATGTTCCGTTGTGCCCTGGAGCTCAGACTGGAGTCCTCACAGGCCGTCGCATAGCGACATGTAGCATATGTTGATAAAGTGGAAAGGACAAAGACAAGGGAGATTGGAACGGCCATTTCTGGCTTATTTGTCGTTATCAGCCATTCATTCGCAATCCCAAGTAAGGCTCACCTGGGATTCGAACCCGCGACCTTTGGTAATTGAGTCGAATGCTCTACCATTGAGCCACGGGTTCGTTGTTTATGTCGGTTGCGATCGGGTATATGATGATAGTGTTTTGCTCACCGATCTGCTTAAGGAACATGCATGTTCCGTTGTGCCCTGGAGCTAAGACTAGAATCCTCACAGGCGGTCGCATAGCGACGTGTAGCATATGTTGATAAAGTGGAACCGACAAAGAAAAGGGAGACCGGAATGGCCATTTCTGGCTTATTAGCCGTTATCAGCCATTCATTCCGAATCTCAAGTGTGGCACACCTGGGATTCGAACCCGCGACCTTTGGTAATTGACTCGAATGCTCTACCATTGAGCCACGGGTTCGTTGTTTTCGTCGGTTGCGATCGGGTATATGATGATTGTGTTTTGCTCATCGATCTGCTGAAGGAACATGCATGTTCCGTTGTGCCCTGGAGCTCAGACTGGAGTCCTCACAGGCCGTCGCATAGCGACATGTAGCATATGTTGATAAAGTGGAACCGAAAAAGACAAGGGAGACCGGAATGGCCATTTCTTGCTTATAAGCCGTTATCAGCCATTCATACCCACTCCCAAGTAAGGCTCACCTGGGATTCGAACCCGCGACCTTTGGTTATTTAGTCGAATGCACTACCATTGAGCCACGGGTTCGTTGTTTTGTCGGTTGCGATCGGGTATATGATGATAGTGTTTTGCTCACCGATCTGCTTAAGGAACATGCATGTTCCGTTGTGCCCTGGAGCTCAGACTGGAGTCCTCACAGGCCGTCGCATAGCGACATGTAGCATATGTTGATAAAGTGGAAAGGACAAAGACAAGGGAGATTGGAACGGCCATTTCTCTCTTATTTGTCGTTATCAGCCATTCATTCGCAATCCCAAGTAAGGCTCACCTGGGATTCTCACCCGCGACATTTGGTAATTGAGTCGAATGCTCTACCATTGAGCCACGGGTTCAATGTTATGTCGGTTGCGATCGGGTATATGATGATAGTGTTTTGCTCACCGATCTGCTTAAGGAACATGCATGTTCCGTTGTGCCCTGGAGCTAAGACTAGAATCCTCACAGGCGGTCGCATAGCGACGTGTAGCATATGTTGATAAAGTGGAACCGACAAAGAAAAGGGAGACCGGAATGCCATTTCTGGCTAATTAGCCGTTATCAGCCATTCATTCCGAATCTCAAGTGTGGCACACCTGGGATTCGAACCCGCGACCTTTGGTAATTGACTCGAATGCTCTACCATTGAGCCACGGGTACGTTGTTTCGTCGGTTGCGATCGGGTATATGATGATTGTGTTTTGCTCATCGATCTGCTGAAGGAACATGCATGTTCCGTTGTGCCCTCGAGCTCAGACTAGAGTCCTCACAGGCGGTCGCATAGCGACATGTAGCATATGTTGATAAAGTGGAATGGACAAAGACAAGGGAGATTGGAACGGCCATTTCTGGCTTATTTGCCGTTATCAGCCATTCATTCGCAATCCCAAGTAAGGCTCACCTGGGATTCCAACCCGCGACCTTTGGTAATTGGTTTAAACGATCTACCATTGAGCCACGGGTTCGTTGTTTTGTCGGTTGTGATTGGGTATATGATGATAGTGTTTTGCTCACCGATCTGCTTAAGGAACATGCATGTTCCGTTGTGCCCTGGAGCTCAGACTGGAGTCCTCACAGGCCGTCGCATAGCGACATGTAGCATATGTTGATAAAGTGGAACCGAAAAAGACAAGGGAGACCGGAATGGCCATTTCTTGGCTTATTAGCCGTTATCAGCCATTCATACCCACTCCCAAGTAAGGCTCACCTGGGATTCCAACCCGCGACCTTTGGTAATTGGTTTAAACGATCTACCATTGAGCCACGGGTTCGTTGTTTTGTCGGTTGTGATTGGGTATATGATGATAGTGTTTTGCTCACCGATCTGCTTAAGGAACATGCATGTTCCGTTGTGCCCTGGAGCTCAGACTGGAGTCCTCACAGGCCGTCGCATAGCGACATGTAGCATATGTTGATAAAGTGGAACCGACAAAAGACAAGGGAGACTGGAATGGCCATTTCTGGCTTATTAGCCGTTATCAGCCATTCATTCCCAATCCCAAGTAAGGCTCACCTGGGATTCGAACCCGCGACCTTTGGTAATTGAGTCGAACGCTCTACCATTGAGCCACGGGTTCGTTGTTTTGTCGGTTGCGATCGGGTATATGATGATAGTGTTTTGCTCACCGATCTGCTTAAGGAACATGCATGTTCCGTTGTGCCCTGGAGCTCAGACTGGAGTCCTCACAGGCCGTCGCATAGCGACATGTAGCATATGTTGATAAAGTGGAACCGAAAAAGACAAGGGAGACTGGAATGGCCATTTCTGGCTTATAAGCCGTTATCAGCCATTCATACCCACTCCCAAGTAAGGCTCACCTGGGATTCGAACCCGCGACCTTTGGTAATTGAGTCGAATGCTCTACCATTGAGCCACGGGTTCGTTGTTTTGTCGGTTGCGATCGGGTATATGATGATAGTGTTTTGCTCACCGATCTGCTTAAGGAACATGCATGTTCCGTTGTGCCCTGGAGCTCAGACTGGAGTCCCTCACAGGCGTTCGCATAGCAACATGTAGCATATGTTGATAAAGTGGAACCAAAAAGACAAGGGAGACTGGAATGGCCATTTCTGGCTTATTTGTCGTTATCAGCCATTCATTCGCAATCCCAAGTAAGGCTCACCTGGGATTCGAACCCGCGACCTTTGGTAATTGAGTCGAATGCTCTACCATTGAGCCACGGGTTCGTTGTTTTGTCGGTTGTGATCGGGTATATGATGATAGTGTTTTGCTCACCGATCTGCTTAAGGAACATGCATGTTCCGTTGTGCCCTGGAGCTCAGACTGGAGTCCCTCACAGGCCGTCGCATAGCGACATGTAGCATATGTTGATAAAGTGGAAAGGACAAAAGACAAGGGAGACCGGAATGGCCATTTCTGGCTTATAAGCCGTTATCAGCCATTCTTACCCAATCCCAAGTAAGGCTCACCTGGGATTCGAACCCGCGACCTTTGGTAATTGAGTCGAATCGCTCTACCATTGAGCCACGGGTTCGTTGTTTTTGTCGGTTGCGATCGGGTATATGATGATAGTGTTTTGCTCACCGATCTGCTTAAGGAACATGCATGTTCCGTTGTGCCCTGGAGCTCAGACTGGAGTCCTCACAGGCCGTCGCATAGCGACATGTAGCATATGTTGATAAAGTGGAAAGGACAAAGACAAGGGAGATTGGAACGGCCATTTCTGGCTTATTTGCCGTTATCAGCCATTCATTCGCAATCCCAAGTAAGGCTCACCTGGGATTCGAACCCGCGACCTTTGGTAATTGAGTCGAATCGCTCTACCATTGAGCCACGGGTTCGTTGTTTTGTCGGTTGCGATCGGGTATATGATGATAGTGTTTTGCTCACCGATCTGCTTAAGGAACATGCATGTTCCGTTGTGCCCTGGAGCTCAGACTGGAGTCCTCACAGGCCGTCGCATAGCGACATGTAGCATATGTTGATAAAGTGGAACCGAAAAAGACAAGGGAGACTGGAATGGCCATTTCTGGCTTATTAGCCGTTATCAGCCATTCATACCCAATCTCCCAAGTAAGGCTCACCTGGGATTCCAACCCGCGACCTTTGGTAATTGAGTCGAATGCTCTACCATTGAGCCACGGGTTCGTTGTTTTGTCGGTTGCGATCGGGTATATGATGATAGTGTTTTGCTCACCGATCTGCTTAAGGAACATGCATGTTCCGTTGTGCCCTGGAGCTCAGACTAGAGTCCTCACAGGCGGTCGCATAGCGACATGTAGCATATGTTGATAAAGTGGAACCGACAAAGACAAGGGAGACTGGAATGGCCATTTCTGGCTTATTAGCCGTTATCAGCCATTCATTCCCAATCCCAAGTGTGGCACACCTGGGATTCGAACCCGCGACCTTTGGTAATTGAGTCGAATGCTCTACCATTGAGCCACGGGTTCGTTGTTTTGTCGGTTGCGATCGGGTATATGATGATAGTGTTTTGCTCACCGATCTGCTTAAGGAACATGTATGTTCCGTTGTGCCCTGGAGCTCAGACTTGAGTTCTCGCAGGCGGTCGCATAGCGACATGTAGCATATGTTGATAATGTGGAACCGACAAAGACAAGGGAGACCGGAATGGCCATTTCTGGCTTATTAGCCGTCATCAGCCAGTCATACCCTATCCCAAGTGTGGCACACCTGGGATTCGAACCCGCGACATTTGGTAATTGAGTCGAACGCTCTACCATTGAGCCACGGGTTCGTTGTTTTGTCGGTTGCGATCGGGTATATGATGATAGTGTTTTGCTCACCGATCTGCTTAAGGAACATGTATGTTCCGTTGTGCCCTGGAGCTCATGACTAGAGTCCTCGCAGGCGGTCGCATAGCGACATGTAGCATATGTTGATAAAGTGGAACCGACAAAGACAAGGGAGACTGAATGGCCATTTCTGGCTTTATTAGCCGTCATCAGCCAGTCATATTCCATTCCCAAGTGTGGCACACCTGGGATTCGAACCCGCGACCTTTGGTAATTTGAGTCGAACGCTCTACCCATTGAGCCACGGGCTCGTTGTTTTTTCTCGGTTGCGATCGGGTATATGATGATAGTTTTTTGCTCACCGATCTGCTTAAGGAACATGTATGTTCCGTTGTGCCCTGGAGCTCAGACTAGAGCCCTCGCAGGCGGTCGCATAGCGACATGTAGCATATGTTGTTAAAGTGGACAACGACAAAGACAAAGGGAGATCTGAAATGGCCATTTCTGGCTTATAAGCCGTCATTAGCCAGTCATACCCAATCCCACGTGTGGACCACCTGGATTCGAACCCGCGACCTTTTCGGTAATTTGAGTCGAACGCTCTACCATTGAGCCACGGCTCGTTGTTTTGTCGGTTGCGATCGGGATATATGATGATAGTGTGTTGCTCACCGATCTGCTTAAGGAACATAGTATGTTCCGTTGTGCCCTTGATCTAAGACTGGAGCCCTCGCAGGCGCTCGCATAGCGACATGTAGCATATGTTGTCAAAGGGACAACGAAAAAGGCAAAGGGACCAGAATGGCCATTTTCTGGCTTATAAGACATCATCAGCCAGTCATACCCAATCCCAAGTGTGGAACACCTGGGATTTGAACCCGCGACCTTTGGTTATTTGAGTCGAACGCTCACCATTGAGCCAAAGGCTCGTTGTTTTATCGTTTGCGATCGGGTATATGATGATAGTGTTTTGCTCACCGATCTGCTTAAGGAACATATATGTTCTGAGTGTGCACTGGATCTAAGACTGAGTCCCTCGCAGGCGCTCACATAGCGACATGTAGCATATGTTGATAAAAGTGGAAACGACAAATACAAAGGTTGACCGGAATGGCCATTTTGTGGCTTTATTAGTCGTCATCAGCCAGTTCTATTCCCAATGTCATAGTGATGGAACACATGGGATTTCGAACTCGCGACCTTTGGTAATTAAGTCGACTGCTCTACCATTGGAGCCAAAGGCTGGTTTTTTTTATCGGTTGCGATCGGGCATATGATTATAGTGTTTTTGCCCACCGATCTGCTTAAAGGAACATGTATGTTCTCTTGTGAACTGGATCTATGACTAGAGCACTCGCAGGCGGTCGAATAGCGACATGTAGCATATGTTGACAAAGGGACAACGACAAAGACAGAGTGAGACCGAAATGGCTATTTCTGTCTTATAAGCCGTCATCAGCAAGTCATACCCAACCCCAAGTGTGGAACATCTGGCACTCGAACCAAATACCTTTGTTAATTGGAGTCGAACGCCTCAACCATTGAGCCACGGGATCTTTGTTTTGTCGCTTGCGATCAGAATTTGATGATAGTGCGTGAATAATGGATCTGCTTAAAGAACATGCAGGTTCTGTTTTGCCCTGGGGCTAAGAGTAGAAACCCTTGCGAGGCGTTAGCATAGTGACATGTAGCATATGTTGATAAAAGGGAAAAGGACAAAAGACAAAGTGAGACCGAAATGGCCCTTTCTGGCTTATTTAGTCGTCATCAGCCAGTCATTCCCAATCCCAAGTGTGGAACACCTGGAATTTGAACCCGCGACCGTTGGTAATTGAGTGGAATGCTCTACCATTGAGCCAAGGGCTCGTTATTTTATCGTCTGCGAACGGGTATATGATGATAGTGTTTTGCTCACCGATCTACTTAAGGAACATATTGGTTCTGTTGTGCACTTGATCTATAACTAGAGCCCTCGCAGGCGCTCGCATAGCGACATGTAGCATATGTTGTTAAAGGCGAAACGACAAAACACAAGGGTTGACCAGAATGGCCATTTTGGATTATAAGTCGTCATCAGCCAGTCATACCCCTATTTCAAGTGTTTGTACACCTGGGATTTGAACCCGCGACATTTGGTAATTGGTAGAACGCTGTACCATTGAGGGAAAGGGCTCTTTTTTATCGGTTGCGATCGGGCATATGATGATAGTGTTTTTGCCCACCGATCTGCTTAAGGAACATATATGTTCTGTTGTGCACTGCATCCATAACTAGAGCAATCGCAGGCGCTCGCATAGTGACATGTTGCATATGTTGATAAAGGTAAAAACGACAAATACAAGGTTAATTAGGAATGGTCATTTTATGGTTTTATTAGTCGTCATCAGCCAGTCATATTCCATTCTAAGTGTGGAACACCTGGGATTTGCACCCGCGACCTTTGATAATTGAGTCGAACGCTCTACCCTTGAGCCAAGGGCTCGTTTTCTTTTCGGTTGCGATCCGGTATATGATGATAGTGTTTTTGCCCACCGATCTGCTTAAGGAACATATATGTTCTGTTGTGCACTGGATCTATGACTAGAGCCCTCGCAGGCGCTCGCATAGCGACATGTAGCATATGTTGTTAAAGGGACAACGACAAAGGTAAGGGGAGATCGAAATGGCCATTTCTGGCTTATAAGCCATCATTAGCCAGTTATACCCAATCCCACGTGTGGACCACATGGCACTCGGACACGCGACTTTCGGTAATTGAGTCTAACTCTCTACCATTGAGCCAAGGGCTCGTTATTTTATCGTCTGCGAACGGATATATGATGATAGTGCTTTGCTCACCGATCTACTTAAGGAACATATTAATTCTGTTGTGCACTTGATCTAAGACTTGAGCCCTCGCAGGCGCTCGCATAGCGACATGTAGCATATGTTGTCAAAGGGACAACGAAAAAGGCAAAGGGGACCAGAATGGCTAGTTCTGGCTTATAAGACATCATCAGCCAGTCATACCCAATCCCAAGTGTGGAACACCTAGGATTTGAACTCGCGGCCTTTGGTTATTGAGTCGAACGCTCTACCATTGAGCCAAAGGCTCGTTATTTTATCGTTTGCGATCGGGTATATGATGATAGTGTTTTGCTAACCGATCTGCTTAAGGAACATATATGTTCTGAGGTGCACTGGATCTAAGACTTCCGCCCTCGCAGGCGCTCACATAGCGACATGTAGCATATGTTGATAAAGGTGAAACGACAAATACAAGGTTGACCAGAATGGCCATTTGTGGTTTATTATTCGTCATCCGCCAGTTCTATTCTATGTCATGTGTGGAACACATGGGATTTGAACTCGCGACCTTTGGTAATTAAGTCGACTGCTCTACCATTGAGCCAAAGGCTGGTTTTTTTATCGGTTGCGATCGGGCATATGATTATAGTTTTTTGCCCACCGATCTGCTTAAAGAACATGTATGTTCTCTTGTGAACTGGATCTATGACTAGAGCACTCGCAGGCGGTCGAATAGCGACATGTAGCATATGTTGACAAAGGGACAACGACAAAGACGAGTGAGACCGAAATGGCTATTTCTGTCTTATAAGCCGTCATCAGCAAGTCATACCCAACCCCAAGTGTGGAACATCTGGCACTCGAACCAAATACCTTTGTTAATTGAGTCGAACGCTCAACCATTGAGCCACGGGATCTTTGTTTTGTCGCTTGCGATCAGGAATTTGATGATAGTGCGTGAATAATGGATCTGCTTAAAGAACATGCAGGTTCTGTTTTGCCCTGGGGCTAAGAGTAGAGCCCTTGCAGGCGTTAGCATAGTGACATGTAGCATATGTTGATAAAGGGAAAAGGACAAAGACAAGTGAGACCGAAATGGCCCTTTCTGGCTTATTAGTCGTCATCAGCCAGTCATTCCCAATCCCAAGTGTGGAACACCTGGAATTTGAACCCGCGACCGTTGGTAATTGAGTGGAATGCTCTACCATTGAGCCAAGGGCTCGTTATTTTATCGTCTGCGAACGGGTATATGATGATAGTGTTTTGCTCACCGATCTACTTAAGGAACATATTGGTTCTGTTGTGCACTTGATCTATAACTAGAGCCCTCGCAGGCGCTCGCATAGCGACATGTAGCATATGTTGTTATAGGTGAAACGACAAACACAAGGTTGACCAGAATGGCCATTTTTGGATTATAAGTCGTCATCAGCCAGTCATACCCTATTTCAAGTGTTTGTACACCTGGGATTTGAACCCGCGACATTTGGTAATTGAGTAGAACGCTGTACCATTGAGGAAAGGGCTCTTTTTTTATCGGTTGCGATCGGGTATATGATGATAGTGTTTTGCCCACCGATCTGCTTAAGGAACATATATGTTCTGTTGTGCACTGCATCCATAACTAGAGCAATCGCAGGCGCTCGCATAGTGACATGTTGCATATGTTGATAAAGGTAAAACGACAAATACAAGGTTAATTAGAATGGTCATTTATGGTTTATTAGTCGTCATCAGCCAGTCATATTCCATTCTAAGTGTGGAACACCTGGGATTTGCACCCGCGACCTTTGATAATTGAGTCGAACGCTCTACCCTTGAGCCAAGGGCTCGTTTTCTTTTCGGTTGCGATCCGGTATATGATGATAGTGTTTTGCCCACCGATCTGCTTAAGGAACATATATGTTCTGTTGTGCACTGGATCTATGACTAGAGCCCTCGCAGGCGCTCGCATAGCGACATGTAGCATATGTTGTTAAAGGGACAACGACAAAGGCAAGGGAGATCGAAATGGCCATTTCTGGCTTATAAGCCATCATTAGCCAGTTATACCCAATCCCACGTGTGGACCACATGGCACTCGGACACGCGACTTTCGGTAATTGAGTCTAACTCTCTACCATTGAGCCAAGGGCTCGTTATTTTATCGTCTGCGAACGGATATATGATGATAGTGCTTTGCTCACCGATCTACTTAAGGAACATATTAATTCTGTTGTGCACTTGATCTAAGACTTGAGCCCTCGCAGGCGCTCGCATAGCGACATGTAGCATATGTTGTCAAAGGGACAACGAAAAAGGCAAAAGGGGACCAGAATGGCTAGTTCTGGCTTATAAGACATCATCAGCCAGTCATACCCCAATCCCAAGTGTGGAACACCTAGGGATTTGAACTCGCGGCCTTTGGTTATTGAGTCGAACGCTCTACCATTGAGCCAAAGGCTCGTTATTTTATCGTTTGCGATCGGGTATATGATGATAGTGTTTTGCTAACCGATCTGCTTAAGGAACATATACATGTTCTGAGTGCACTGGATCTAAGACTTCCGCCCTCGCAGGCGCTCACATAGCGACATGTAGCATATGTTGATAAAGGTGAAAACGACAAATACAAGGTTGACCAGAATGGCCATTTTGTGGTTTATTATTCGTCATCCGCCAGTTCTATTCTATGTCATGTGTGGAACACATGGGATTTGAACCCGCGACCTTTGGTAATTAAGTCAACTGCTCTACCATTGAGCCAAAGGCTGGTTTTATCGGTTGCGATCGGGCATATGATTATAGTTTTTGCCCACCGATCTGCTTAAAGGAACATGTATGTTCTCTTGTGAACTGGATCTATGACTACTAAGAGCACTCGCAGGCGGTCGCATAGCGACATGTAGCATATGTTGACAGGGACAACGACAAAGACAGAGTGAGACCGAAATAGCTATTTCATCTTATAAGCCGTCATCAGCAAGTCACACCCAACCCCCAAGTGTGGAACATCTGGCACTCGAACCAAATACCTTTGTTAATTGGAGTCGAGGCGCTCCAACCATTGAGCCACGGGATCTTTGTTTAGTCGCTTGCGATCAGATATATGATGATAGTGCGTGAATAATGGATCTGCTTAAAGAACATATGCAGGTTCTGTTTGTGCCCTGGGGCTATAGAGTAGAGCCCTTGCAGGCGTTAGCATAGTGACATGTAGCATATGTTGATAAAGGGAAAAGGACAAAGACAAAATTGAGACCGAAATGGCCCTTTCTGGCTTATTAGTCGTCATCAGCCAGTCATTCCCAATCCCAAAGTGTGGAACACCTGGGAATTTTGAACCCGCGACCGTTGGTAATTGAGTGGAATGCTCTACCATTGAGCCAAAGGGCTCGTTATTTTATCGTCTGCGAACGGGTATATGATGATAGTGTTTTGCTCACCGATCTACTTAAGGAACATATTGGTTCTGTTGTGCACTTGATCTATAACTAGAGCCCTCGCAGGCAGCTCGCATAGCGACATGTAGCATATGTTGTCATAGGTGACAACGACACACACAAGGTAGACCCGAGAATGGCCATTTTCTGGATTATAAAGTCGTCATCAACCAGTCATACCCCTATTTCAAGTGTTTGTACACCTGGGATTTCGAACCCAGCGACATTTGGTAATTGAGTAGAACGCTGTACCATTGAGGGCAAGGGCTCTTTTTTATCGGTTGCGATCGGGTATATGATGATAGTGTTTTGCCCACCGATCTGCTTAAAGGAACATATATGTTCTGTTGTGCACTGCATCCATAACTAGAGCAATCGCAGGCGCTCGCATAGTGACATGTTGCATATGTTGATAAAGGTAAAACGACAAATACAAGGTTACCAGAATGGTCATTTATGGTTTATTGAGTCGTCATCAGCCAGTCATATTCCATTCTAAAGTGTGGAACACCTAGAGTTTGCACCCGCGACCTTTGGTAATTGAGTCGAACGCTCTACCCATTGAGCCAAGGGCTCGTTTCTTTCGGTTGCGATCCGGTATATGATGATAGTGTTTTGCCCACCGATCTGCTTAAGGAACATATATGTTCTGTTGTGCACTGGATCTATGACTAGAGCCCCTCGCAGGCGCTCGCATAGCGACATGTAGCATATGTTGTTAAAGGGACAACGACAAAGGCAAGGGAGATCAGAAATGGCCATTTCTGGCTTATAAGCCATCATTAGCCAGTTATACCCAATCCCACGTGTGGACCACATGGCACTCGGACACGCGCGACTTTCGGTAATTGAGTCTAACGCTCTACCATTAAGCCAAGGGCTCGTTATTTTATCGTCTGCGAACGGATATATGATGATAGTGTTTTCGCCCACCGATCTGCTTAAGGACACATATATGTTCTGATGTGCACTGGATCTATAGACTAGAGCCCTCGCAGGCGCTCGCATAGCGACATGTAGCATATGTTGATAAAAGGTGACAACGACAAAGCTAAGTTGACCGAGAATGGCCATTTTTGGCTTATTAGTCGTCATCAGCCAGTCATACCCTATTTCAAGTGTGGAACACCTGGGAGTTTGAATCCGCGACATTTGGGAATTGAGTAGAACGCTGTACCATTGGGGGCAAGGGTTCGTTATTTATCGGTTACGCGATCGGAATATGATGATAGTGTTTTTGCTTACCGATCTGATTAAAGGAACATATGATGTTCCGTGATGCACTGGATCTAAAGCACCCGAGCCCTCGCAGGTCGCTCGCATAGCGACATGCTAGCATATGTTGATCAAGGGACAACGACAATGGCAAGGGAGATCGAATGGCCGATTTCTTGAGCTTATAAGCGTATCAGCCAGATCTTACCCAGATCTCAAGTGTGGACACATGTACTCGAACCCGCGACTATTCGGTAATTGAGTCGAAAGCTCTACCGGTAAGCCAATGCTCGTTATATATATCGTCTGCGATCGGGTATATGATGATAGTGTTTTGCCCTACCGATCTGCTTAAGGAACATATTTGTTCTGTTGTGCACTGGATCATATGACTAGGGCCACTCGCATGTGCTCGCATATCGACATGTAGCATATGTTGATAAAGATGAAAATACAAATACAAGGTTGACCAGAATGGCCATTTGCTGGCTTATTAGGTCGTCATAAACTGTCATATTCAATTCAAAGTGTGGAACGCCTGGGTTTTGAACCCGCGACCGGTGGTAGTGGAGTCTAACGCTCTACCATTGGGCAAAGTCTCCTTTTATCGTTTTGCGATCGCGGTAAATGATATGATAGTGTTTTTGCTCACCGATCTGCTTAAAAAGGAACATATATGTTCTGATGTGCCCTGGATCTATGACTAGAGCCCTCGCAGGCGCTCGCATAGCGACATGTAGCATATGTTGTCAAAAGAGACAACGACAAAGGACAAGGGAGATCGAAATGTCCATTTCTGGCTTATAAGCCATAATCAATAGTCATACCCAATCCCACGTGTGGGACCACATGGCAGTCAGACACCGCGACTTTCGGTAGTGGAGTCTAACGCTCTACAATTGAGCCAAAGGGCTCGTTATTTAATCGTCTGCGAACGGATGTATGATGATAGATTTTCGCCCTACCGAACTGCTTAAGGAACATATATGTTCGGATGTGCACTGGATCACTAACTAGAGCCCTTGCAGGCGCTCGCATAGCGACATGTAGCATATGTTGAAAAGGTGAAACGATCAAATACAAGGCTGACCAGAATGGCCATTTTTGGATTGTAGAACGTCATCAGCGAGTCATACCCTATTTCCAAGTTTGGAACAGCTGGGATTTGAACTTTGAGACCTTAGGTAGTGAGTCTTACCCTCTACCGGTGAGGCCAAGGGCTCGTTATTTTATCGTTTGCGATCGGATATATGATGATAGTGTTTTGCTTACCGATCTGATTAAGGAACATATGTGTTCTGATGTGCACTTGATCTAGACTTTGACTCGCAGGCGCTCGCATGGCTCGTTATTTTATCGTTTGCGATCGGGTATATGATGATAGTGTTTTGCTAACCGATCTCATCAGCAAGTCATACAACCCAAATTGCCAGGGCATCTGGCACTCGAACCAAATACCTTTGTTAATTGGGATGAACGCTCAACCATTGAGCCACAGGATCTTTGTTTTGTCGCGCGTCAGAATTTGATGATAGTGCGTGAATAATGGATCTGCTTAAAGAACACAGGTTCTGTTTTGCCCTGGGGCTAAGAGGAACCCAGGCGTTACTTATAGTGACATGTAGCATATGTTGATAAAGGGGATCGACAAAGACAAGGGAGACCTGAAATGGCCATTTTCTGGCTTATTAGTCGTCATCACTGATCATTCGAATGCAAAGTGTGACACACCTGTGGGATTCGAACCCGCTGACCGTTTGCGGTATTTGAGTGGACGCTCTACTACATTGGGCCACGGGCTCGTTGTTTTGTCGTCTGCGATCGGGTATATGAATGATGAGTGCGCTCACCGATACCGATGCTTAAGGAACATGCATTGGTTCCGTTCCGTGCGCTGGAGCTCTGCTAGAGCCACCTCGCAGGTAACGGTCGCACTGGCGAGCTTAGCAGCATATGTTGTTATAAAGGGGAAACCGACTAAAGACAAGGATGACCAGGATGGCCATTTTCTGGTTTATTAGCCGTCATCAGCGAGTCATACCCAATCCCAGTGTATTGTGCACCATGGGATTTCGAACCCCGCGACCTTTGGTATGTGGAGTCGAACGCTTTACTACCCATTAGGGACCAGGGGCTCGTTGTTTGTCGTTTGCGATCAGAGTATATGATGATAGTGTTTGCCCACCGATCTGCTTAAGGACATATATGTTCTATTTGTGCACTGCATCATAACTCTAGAGCAATCGCAAGCGCTCAGTGACATGTTGCATATGTTGATAAAAGGTAAAACGACAAATACAAGGTTAATTAGAATGGTCATTTATGGTTTAATAGTCGTCATCAATAGTCATATTCCATTCTAAGGTGTGGAACACCTGGGATTTACCCGCGACCTTTGATAATTGAGTGACATGTAGCATATGTTGATAAAGGAAAGGACAAAGACAAAATTAGAGACCGAAATGGCCCTTTCTGGCTTATTAGTCGTCATCAGCCAGTATAGTGTTTTGCTAACCGATCTGCAAGGAACATATATGTTCTGAGGTGCACTGGATCTAAGACTTCCCCTGCAGGCGCTCACATAAGCGATGTAGCATATGTTGATAAAGGTGAAACGACAAATACAAGGTTGACCAGAATGGCCATTTGTGGTTTATTATTCGTCATCCGCCATATTCTATGTCATATGTGGAACACATGGGATTGAACTCGCGACCTTTGGTAATTAAGTCGACTGCTCTACCATTGAGCCAAAGGCTGGTTTTATCGGTTGCGATCAGGCATATGATTATAGTTTTTGCCCACCGATCTGCTTAAAGAACATGTATGTTCTCTTGTGAACTGGATCTATGACTAGAGCACTCGCAGGCGGTCGAATAGCGACATATAGCATATGTTGACAAAGGACAACGACAAAGACGGTGAGACCGAAATGGTATTTCACATTATAAGCCGTCATCA